>PYST01000188.1:0-33645 GCA_003049485.1 Ophioceras dolichostomum
GTCTAAACCACGGCTGGTTACAGTGTTTTTTCTTTTGTGTATATACGACAATTTGGTCTCTCTAATGGTCTGGGTGGATAGATGGCCGTGGATGGTGGATATTTGCACTTTGGCTTTAACTCTCTTTTGTTTTTATTTTTTCTCTGTGTTTTGTACAAACAAAAGGGGGGGTAATCTGGGACTGTATATGGATCTGTCCGGACGACACGTATATGTACCATGCATAGGTACTGTTTAATTTATTCCTTTTGTAAAGCATCACTTACAACTCCAGGAAAGAAGCCTGGGTACCTGTTATCCTCTTATGTGCCTAGTCCACGACCACCGTTCTCTTGCGTCTACTCCTTTGGGGCGGACGGGACCGTAAAACCGAACGGCTCGCGCAAACTCCACGGTCCTCGAACCGTCAGCACGCCTGTGTCCGTGTCGAACGCCGCCCCTCGTATTCCAAGATTGCTCCTCTGCCCCAAGATCATGACCGATTCGACTTCGACCGTCGCTTTGTACCCCCAGCCATCCTCCGCCGTAGCAGAGAAGGACGTGCCGTCCCACTCAAACTCGATCCAAGACGCGTGGTCCCCGACGTCTAAACTCTCCCCGTCATCAAGATACAGCTGCCCTCTCGCTTTGCTATCCACCCCTGGCGCCACAACGAGTACGAAATCCTCCTCCCGCAGCTGTACCGTCGTGTTCGCACCACCCGTCGCACGTAGAGGCACCACATACCCACCCCGAATATGCACGGGGATCTCATCAAGACCCACGTCCCGGAACGTGACCGTCCTGCCCCCAGCAGCTAAAGCTTCATCAGCGTCCGCGTCTGGCAGTAGCAACGGCTTCATCGTCCAAAAATCGAACCACCTCCCCTCCGGCACATACGCATCGACCTCATCCCTCCCCTCCTCCACCACAGGCGACACCATCAGCGCCTCCCCCAACAGCCACTGCGTCTGCACCCTCGCAGCCCTCTTGTCCCCCGGCCAGCCAAACCACAACGGGCTCACCATCGGCTCGCCCGTTCTCGTCTGCCTCTCAAGCGCCGTATACATAAAATCCAACAACCTGTACCTCGCTGTTATCGCGCGCCTCGCGGCAGCCGTCGTCTCGGGCCACACGTAGAACTCCTGGCGTGGCGTGTACAGGTCGGCGTGGTTCCGGAAGAAAGGCTGGAACGCGGCCGCGGTCGTCCAGCGCGCGCAGAGTTGCGGAGAGGTGGCGCCGTTGAAGCCGCAGACGTCCGACCCCACGAGGGGGATCTGCTGCGTGGTGGTGGCGGAGAGCATCTGGTAGATCGAGAGGCGGAGGTGCGCCCAGGTCGAGAGGTTGTCGCCGAACCAGTGCGCTGCTGCGGAGCCCGCGCCGGGGAAGGTGGAGCGCGTCAGGACGAAGGGGCGGAGGGTCGGGCGGCGGGAGATGAGGGCGTGGCGCGTGGAGAGCGCCATTTGCGTGCCCCAGAGGTTGTGCGTGTCGTGCTGGACGGTGCCGTCGCTGTTGGTGATGTTGGTGAAGATCGTGTGGCCGGAGAGGGTGGGTCCGCGGTAGTTTTGGATGCGGTAGGGCGGGTGCAGGAGGTTGCGGCCGGGGAGGCCTTTCATCTGGCCACCGACGACGCTGGCGTGTTGTTGGCTCGTAGGATTGGAGAAGGAGGAGGTGGAAGAGGAAGAGGACCGGCGCTTTAGCTCTTCTTGGTGGTGGTCAGTGCTGGAGTCGTGAGAACTGGTTTCTTCTTCTCCTGGGTTAGATGATGAAGATGGTGGTGCAAGCGGTGATGTTGACGACGCTTCTTCTTGCGAAGCTATGACGTTTGCGGACGATGACGGAGATGACGGAGACTGTATTACTTCGCCTCCTCCTGCTGGGGGCTGGAACTCGGGTGGGAAGCCCGGGATGGGTCGACCAGTGTTGGATCGCGGCTTGTGCTTCGGCGGCGGCATGCTGCGCGGCCTGCTCGCGAACTCGACCGGGTCACAGGTGGCGTCGGGGCAAAAGTTGGAGGCCTCGTTCATGTCGTTCCACAGGCCGTCGACGTCCATGCCCGTCTCCGGATCGAACCACCGGACGATCTCGTCGGTCCACCACCCCTGCGTGTCGGGCGCCAGCCAGTCCGGCCAGACGACCACTCCGGGCCACTGCACGCCGAGGTGGTTGCTGCCGTCGGCGGCCTTGAGGAAGACGCCCTTCTCGTCGCCTCTGACGAACGGGGGGAAGCCGTCGATCCTCGGCACGCCGGCGTCAACCATGGTGACGAACTTCTGTCCGCGCCGGTGCAGCGTGTCGATGAGCAGCCTCATCTTGCGCATGGGGAAGTGCACCGAATCGAGTGTGAAGTCGCGGCGGTCGTCCATCGAGTCGATGTCGGACCACAGCACGTCGAGGGGGATGCCGGCCGTCGAGTAGTTGGCCACCACCTCGGCGAGCATGTTGACGTCCCAGTAGCCGTACTTGCACTGGTGCACCCCGAGCGCCCAGTAGGGGTGCATCGCGGGCAGGCCGACCACCTCGGCGTACTGCCTGCTGGTCTCCGTCGGGGTCGGCCCAGCGAGGAAGTAGAAGTCGAGCACGCCGCCCAGCAGCACGTACTCGAGGTACTGGCCGTCATCGAGGGTGTTGTGGATGTTGACCTCCATGCCGTTCGCGTTGCGGAGGAACACCCCGTGAGTCTCGCCGTGCAGGTCGCGGTGGTCGAAGTAGATCGGGTGCGACCCGTAGCTGTTCAAGCGAGGCGGCAGGAAGGCCGCGTCCGTGTTCCAGAGCGTGCGGCGGTAGCCCGTCGTCTGGAGCCGGAACTCGTCGTGGTGCGCGCCCAGCCCGTACAGGTTCGGGTCGTCGGGGAGCGACGTGCGGAGACGCACGAACTGCGACTCGAAAACCAAGGGCGTTCGCGAGGTGTTGAAGAGCTCCTCTCCGGAGCTCGCCCTGGTGACGGCGAAGGAGAACGGCTTCTCTATTACCGAGAAGCGGACTGCTGATTCGGAGGAGGTCATCCCTTTGTGCTCTGGAGATGGGAGGACGGCCTCCTGAATCTGGTAGACATCCTGACCGGCATCATATATCTTGACATGGAGCCTCTTGTCTGTGTGGGTAGGACAGATTGTTAGCTTATGGTGATCGACAGAGTAACACAAGTGATCCTTTCCGACTAGGATTTCCCACTGGAACACTCGTCTTCTTTCGTCTCCCAACTAACCTGTCTGGTACTCGACAAGGAGCTTCAAGTCAACAATATCCTCCCCGTAGACATTACAGGCTGGTCCAGCCAGCCTCAAGTCTGCAGTGAGACCATCGACTGACTCGACCACGTTGAAAGCCTCGTACCCAGAGCAATGCGACACTGCGCCGCCGACGCCAAGGATCTCATGCTCGGTAGCGACAGTTTTCGGCGCATCCGATGACGGTGTTGGCGAACTCCCTATCCCTGTCCCTGTCGATATCCCGAACAGCACCGACGACGACCACAACCACCAGTCGCCACCACCACCCGGACGATGGTAAAAGAGCGCGACGCTCAGAGCCAAGCTAATGACGAATCCGGCGACAATCCGGAGGACGGGGCTTCGGGGTGGGGCATTCCAGGCCATCTTCTCTGCCGTTTTGCTGGGACCGCGGATTTCTTTCGCGACCTCCTTGACAACCTCGGCAGTACCAGCTGCTGTTGTTGCTGTTATGGAAGAGGAAGTAGCTCGAGGAGCGTCCTCCTTTGTGTTAGAGACCTCCTCGACGGATTCGGCGGGTTTGGCGGCCATTTTTTGAGTTCGTTCGCCGCCGTTAACCGCTAACTGCTCACCAGACCCGGGACGATCCCGTGCTAGCGGGGTACAGAGACCTTCCCGATGCAGTGGTAGGCTTCCTGCTAGCTGCCCGACCCCGCGTGGCCGGATGGACGGCCACCAGACCGTGCAACTGATGCTTTCGGATAGCGGTTAGAAACAGAGCTAATTTTGATCCGTTTGGGAACGTGATTGTTTTGGATTAGACACGATTGATTCAATGGCTCTAAAAAAGGAGGGAGCGCCAGTTACAGTTAAAAAAAAAGTAGCGGCTATGATAATTGTACTTGGCTTCGAGACAGAAAGGGCTTTCCGCACCAGACTGCAACAGGCGGCGGATTCCGTGCTGCCCTCTCAACCCAACAACCCAACCAGATGCCCTCGCACTTGGGTCAAGTGATCGAACGAAAAGCGCCAGGCGTTTCTATTCCGGGTCCCAGTCCCGATTTCGGTGCGCTTGCATACCTGGTACCGTACCTCGAAGCAAACGAATAGAAGGGCTGTGAATGCTGGTCCTTTGGGAAGTTTCGTCCGATCCTTTTTGCTTGGTCGCAAGTACCGGCTGACACGACTCAAGGGGACGCAAACAGAAGTTGAGGGCTTCGCCGGTTTGGTGGCCCCTTCCGGAGGACTCTTTTCTCTTTATTGAGGAATGGACAGTGGAGAAGGAACCTGACCAGAAGGGGGGTTTATATCAATGAACTCGACGTAAAATAGAATCGTTCATCGCTATGGCTACTGCAGATTGGGCACAGCAGTCCCGACCACAGCGAAATCGTGCAGACATTTCCGGCCGACTTCGCATCGTTTTGTCCATGCGCTTCTGGCAGGCATGGACCTCTCTCTCATCAAGCATCTGCCAATAATTCCTTTGACAGGCATTGTTCGCTGCGCCCGTGCAAACACGCAGCTTTCCGTTTGCACATTTCCGGAAAGGTGAACTTCAGGTCTGTTCAGATGCGTGGACTTTGCTGCCCGTACCTCTACTAGTGGCGAGTACAGGGGAACAAACAGCTGGCTTAGAGTCCCGTACTTCACACTTGCTCTGCTGGCATCTTGATCTCCCTCCCTTCATCAGCCATCGTCCAGCCAGCGGCCAGTCGACTCGACATCGACAGTACTTCCGGGAAACTAACCCTAGGTACCTAAGGATCAGAATTATACGGTATTTTCCCCGTACAAGCATCATCAACCTCGCTCGAGCTGATATTGGCTGCCACCCTCCCCCTCCACGCAAACCTCACCATGGGTCCCCCCTCCTCCGCACCCGTCCTCATAGGCGCCCACCCCCTCTTCTCCAGACCATCAACAGGATCCTTCATGAACGCCAGCAGATGATCCTGCAGCGCCTCACTCACCCTCCTCTGCTCCTCCCACGTGCCCGACTCGCGCGCCAGCTCCTCCCGCCTCGCGAACGTGCCGAACACCAGCGGCACGTCGATGCCGTGGAACGCGCCCATCCACGGTAAGGGGCCCAGGGAAGAATAGGTCCCCGTGAACTGGTACCTGTAGGTCGCGAGGCCGAGGCGCGAGCGCGCGTCGGTCGTGTTGCGCGCGATGCAGACGAACCCCACGGTGCCCTGGTCGACCTCGGTCTTGTTGGGGCCGGCGGCGACGTCGGACTCGGGGTAGCGGATGAGGGAGGACTGCTCGTTGGACGTCGTGGAGACGAGGGCGGGGACGCGGGAGACCTTGCCGGAGAGGGTCCGGTCCGTGTAGTTGGTGAACACGGTCTTGGAGTCGGGCTTTGGACGGAAGGTTAGGAAGGGGTCGGTGCGGTTGTCGGCGTATTTTCCGATGAAGCTGGGTGGTGATAGATTAGCATCCATCATCTATCTCTCGTCATTTTTGATCATTGCCCCTCCTCCCTATTTGCAGTGGTAGAAATCTGTCTGTCGTCCGAGAGATCTTACTTGGTAATCAGCGTCGCCGGCACCTGGCGCATGCACGCCAACTCGGCCCCAGAATCATCCGGAAAGTCGCACCCCAGATTCTTCGCCACAAAGGTGAAGTTGGAGTAGGTCGGGTCCGCCCCGGGACCCTGGACCATGGCCGTTCCCGACATCATGAATATCCCGGAGGCGAGCACGTCGTCGGGGTAGGCGTAGTTGAGGAAGTCGACGGCAACGGCCCCCGCGCTGTGACCCCACAGCGTGATGCGGTCCTTGTTCCCGCCGAAGGCGCCGATGTTCGCGTATACCCACTCCAGCCCGGCGCGCATGTCGAGGAGGCCGACGTTGTTGCTGCTGTCTTCATCGCCGTCCTCGGCCAGCGCGGCCGCGTTTGGGTAGCCGAAGATGTTGACGCGGTACGCCAGCATGACGGTGATGTGCGCCTGCGTGCGCGACACCCAGGGGGCCGGGTTCTGGTAGGGGATGTTGATCCCGCCCACCGTGAAGCTGCCGCCGGGCACGAACACGATCACGGGCAGGCGGGAGTCCGGCGTCGCGGTCGTGGGCGTCCAGACCGCGAGGCTGAGGCAGTCCTCAGAGCTCGTCTGCGCGCTCTGTCCCGACGTGTAGCTCTGTCCGTCTAGGCGGATCTGGAAGTCTGTCATGTTGGAGTTCCACAGAGTCGGGTTGCCTGAGGCGTACTGCGGGCAAGGGGGCGGGAATCGGTACGAGTAGTGGTGCTTCCGCGAGGGCGGGAGGGGAACCGGCGGCCGCCATCTCCTCGTCCCTATCGGAGGGTAAGCGTACGGGATGTTGCGGAACTCTCGCACATTCGAGTACTCCGGGTTCTGGAGTCCGGTGTAAGAGCCCGTGGAGGCCCGAACAGTAAAGCGGGTTTGAGGAATGGTCTCAGATCCTTGTTCGACCCCAAGAATCCCTTGGACTCCACAAAACAGAAGGAGAAGGATTCGTCTCATACTGCCTGTACTCTACTACTCAAGTCTCTTACCACGTTATGATGCCGTGATAGAAGTTTCGAGCCTTTAACCTAGAATCCTTGGGCATCACCGCTGTGTGAACAAGGTCATCGGCGCTGATGATAATCGGGCACTGAGATACACCAACTCAAGACCGGCGCCAGACTGATATAGAGTGCACATCCCGCTTGTTTGTCTCTCCTGCGGGGTTTGGAGCAGGTAGGCCCATCGCGTTGATGGTATTGATGGCTAGCTCCTCTAAGCTTTCTTTAGCGACCTTGTCTAGCATTTTTGGTATAAATAGATTTTTCCCACGATTCTTCGCGGCCCAAAGGCGTATACCATCCTCATGCTGGTAACGAGGGGGCGTACAGGGTTCTTTGAAGGCGATGAAGATCGGTAGTTGCGCTCAGAGGGATGTGGCCGGCAGCTTGTGAGCGGGGAAGCTGCCGTTGTTGATATTAACTTCGAGCCCCGCTCGCTCCGAGCCATTCGGACTTGTAAGAGTGCGCCCAGGGCTCAGAGGGCGGTAGTCGACGGAGGATCTGCCCCTTTCAGATTACGAACCTTTTTCTTTCGGCATATCCCGCCTTCCTTCGCTAGATGGGCAACCCTAGAGCTACTGATCACTTTAGCCTGAACCATCAATATCATCCAACAACCCTACGCGTCGCCGATTCCATCCCGTGCCTATTAGATCCTGGACTGGCTCTGCGGCCTTCCCTGCAAATTTCGGGCGCGCTCACGTCTAGGCTAGCGCGTACTGCTGGCAATGATTACCTGGTGATGACCTCAGTCAGAAGACATTCGCTGGCAGAGCTTCAGACCGACTGACGACCCTTGCTTGTTGTTTTCAGTAAAGAAAAGACAAACAAGAACGGCGCCAATACAAATTTCTCTCGCCATTGTCCATGCCTGATTCAAAGAGGTTGCTGGAACTTCAGCTGCTGGCTTTCCTTTGAGACTAATGATGTGATGGTTCCGTGGGCTCCCCCCTTTATTTCGAGATTTTCAGGGGTGCTTTCAGAATGGCTTCTTTGTACAGCTTCCATCATCAATGGAGAATGCGTCCGCAAACGGCCACCAGGTCCATTATTTGTGCGTCAGAGCGGTTCAACATGCATTCATGATAAGCGCGACCGTTTCCCAGCGACGTTGTCTGTATTCCCAGCACAATCCCCCCGACTTTGGACTATCCCAACAACCTTTTTAGCTCAACCTCCTTTTCTTGCCTCAGTTTCCCGCTCTGCTACACAACGTGGTGCCGAAAAGCCACACACCTGCGAGGCTTTACCCGACATCAGCAACAAAGATGGATGACAGGCCGTACAGTGAAGTCTTCGTGGATGATGACGAGCAGATCGAGAGGCTCGACAGGGGGGCTGGCGCTTATGGCGTAACCCCTGGCGGCACTGCCTTTGGGATGCTCCCAATCGCTGAAGTTCCAGGCACCTTTCCCAACCCGCTCATAGGCTTTCGGTCGGGTAACAAACGCAACAAGACAATAGTTAACCGTGCGAAGAATCGCCTCGACATCGTCTGGCGGAACATGAAGAGAGAGTTGGCGGGTGGCCAAACCTTGCATTTCAGGAAGGTTCTCGGGGCAGGAGGATTCGGCGTCGTCGTTCTGGCCGACCTCAGAGAGGCCGACGGCAGCGCGAGGGAGCTCGCCATCAAGATCGACGTTGCAACCGATGCGAGGAGGTACTGGAAGACGGTACACATGGGGGAAAAATTCTTTGGCGACGTACGTTGGGGTTTCTCCCTCTCCTCAAAAGCCAGGGGCTCCTCCGTTCGGACTGATGATACTGATGCTCTCATTCCATCCTTCCCACAAAACAGGTCTTGGCCCGCGCACCACACACTCTCCAAAGAATTCACATGAGAGAGTTGGCGCGAATGCCTCAGGGGCCAAATTGGTGGCCGAGGCGGACGAGGACGAGGGACTTTGGTCTTCGTCCGCGAGGGGATGCCCGGCATCCACCACCGCCGCCTCCTCCTCCCGCTGATCAGCCTGAGGCGCGTACCAGCCTGAACGAGTCCGCCATTCTCAAGGAGACCTGGAGTGGACCTGCGGAGGGAGGCACCGACAGCGACTGGAGACTGGTCATTTTCGAAGTGTGCAAGAGGGGCAACCTCCTCAAGACCATTGCGGCGGCAACCACACAAGGGGTAGAATTCAATGACCAGACGCTATGGTACATCTTCCACTGTCGTAAGTTTAACTGAACGCGCCCCGCGCTTAGATGTTTAATAGTAAGGTAACACCTGCTGACGTAGCTCTCGCGGCTCCCCTGATAGTGGCCAAGGCATGTCTTGCCATGGAATATCCGCCCAGGCATCAAAAGGATCCGGTTTTGGACGTCCGGGGGGCTCCCTTGGAGGAGAGATACCCGGACTTGCCAGACGACAACCCAACCCCCCGGAATATCGTGCACATGGATCTCGATCCGAGCAATGGTGAGAGTGGAGTACTTCCCCAAGTTTTCTTCATTGTATATTTGCTGACATAGAGTCGTCGATGCCAGTTTTGATCGGAGATTTTGACGACGACGAACACTACTTTGCGCCGGTGCTCAAGGTCGCGGACTTTGGCCTGGCCCGCAAAGCAGCTGATCTCCAGAAGGATCTGTAAGTCGTGTCATTCATTGCCCGAGTGATGTCCCTCCCGCCTCGCAACTGCTCAAATTAGTACAAAAGCCCTCCTGGAATGGGAAGAGGAAGATGTGGAGATAAGGAGACCCATGACAAGCTAACGGCCGGGGATTCGGTTTTCGCTCCGGCTGTAAAAATAGTGACCTCTCCGACCGGAGACGCGCGGGCAAATCCCGGTACTTGACCCCGGAGCAGTTCACGGACGAGTGGATAGAGCAAGGACCGGGCCAACCGGCCATCGTGGTGGGCGAGACGGCGGGGAACTACTCGCCGTTCACGAACATCTACCAGGTCGGCCAGATCATGGCGCTCTGCATGACGAAGCACCTTCCGCTCAACCCCCGGAGCCTCCTCGAGATGACTGGCTCCAGAGACAGACACGGGGATCGCATCTACAGCTACGGCCAGTACCTGCTTGACGACCCCGAAGACCGCTACATCGACAGGGACTACAAGCTTCGCACGACCATCGCCCGGTGTATGGCACACAAGCCGTACTGGAGGCCGGACGCGCGCGAGCTCGTGGCGATCACGTCGAAGCACCTCCTCTCCTCTGACGCGCCCAGGGACGACCTCGAGGATTTGAGGGCGATATGGTCGCATTCGAATCCGGTACCCACGGCCGAGAACGAGCCTGCGTATGACAAGCGCAAACGGGTAAGCCAACCAACCCCCCTCGGCAGTACTACTAGTACTACTCACAACTCTTCATGCTCCCAGCCGAATCCCTGGCTAACCAACTCTCGTCCTGGCGTTTGATGCTAAGCTCCATCTATACCACACCTTTGCCGGTGGCAGAGCGCGTCTTCAGCAAGCTGCTGCGAATGCCGCTTAGGCTAGGCAGTAGTAGTAGTAGCTGGGCTGTTAATGTACTACTAGTAGGCGCTTGCTAAGAGGAATCGATGGGCTAAAAGATTGTCTCCGTCTATAAAAGTCCTCTTTCCCACTGACTTGATACCAACCTATTCATCTTATCTTACTACCTACTAAGTTAGTAGTACTGCTATCTATCTACATAGTCTGGCGCGCCATTTCTACTCCATCTTTTGTAATTAGATTCAATTTTCACCGAGTACTACTATACTAAGTTACTTTCATCCTCATTCCTTTGACCATAAAGTCCAAACAATGGCTTGACACGTTGCAGCTCGAGTTCAAGCAATGTAATACCAATGGCTTTGTAACTCCGCGCGAGGGGCCTAGCCACTTGCAACTTCAAATCCATTCACAGCGTAGCACGCAGGCCTTGCCGACGCGGCTATAAAATCAGCGATTTCCCACAATTGGCTAGAGTTTCCTCCTTCCCAATACAACCTCCTTTCCCACCACCTCTCGTCGCAATCAAAGCCCCAAGCACTTGTTAGTATCGCCGAGGAATTTAATTCTCTCGCAAGACTACAAGATTCGTCTTATAGGTTCGTTTCGACAACACCTCCGAAGAACCCGAGCTATGGATGCAATTAGCCCCGGCCACCATGCCACCGAGAATGAGGTCGACAACCAGCCAGCCGAGGACGAGGCCATGGAGGATCTTGATGCAAATGCAGCACTGGGCGGCGACTCCCAGCATGACATCATGATGGATGAGCAGGAGCAAGATGACCATGGCGCGTGCGAGCGGCAAGATGAGGGCAAGGAGCACCACAATTTGCCCCCGACGACCTTTCCTAAACTTCTCCGCCTGCCTCTGGATATTCAGTTCATCATATGGGAGGAAGCCATCGAGGTTGACGAGATGGCGACCGACGCCGTCCTCGTGGTCAGGCACACCGATAACGTGAAGGCGACGCAACTGTTCCCCTCCGCCCGCCTGATAGAGAGTCTCTTGACCATGTGCAGCAGCTCGCGATACGTGGCTTTCCAGCAAATCCCAAAGCGTGGGTTCATCCGTCTGCCCATGTTTGATCCGCTCTTCGACTCGCTGCCGCCAAAGGGCCCAGAATCCCAGGTCCAACAGTCCAACCAGGGCTCGACGTCGGGCTCAACGTCGGCCCCTGCCACTGGCAGTAGCGACGTGCCGCCTACGAATCACGTGGTTCTTCCTCCGCGTCACCGCCTCGTAGATCCTGTCAACGACTTGGCGGTGGTCTCGGATACAGACATGGATTCTTTCCTGTCTGCCTCGAGACGCTCTGGTGGCGCCCGCAGCGTTGCCTCGCAGAATCACCCGAGATCCTCTAGAGGGGCACGCAGCGTTGCCTGGCTTGAAGCCTTCCGCCGCTTCGAGCGCGTGGCCATCCACTCCGACGACGATTCAATACAACACCTCAACGTGCGCGGCTGGCGCAAGGATGACAGGCGTAACGGCATCCTGAGATTCAAGTTCCTAACCAGCTACAGCTCCCCCGAGCTGCACGCCGAACGGTTCGAGGCCTATTCCCTGCCGCCAAGCGGGTTTGGTTCGCCTTCTTCTCGTGCCGCCGCCCCTCGCGCCGATGGGCGCATCTCAGGAGGCGCAATTGCTACGGCAGGCCGTTGCGGAGTCCTTCCTGGCGCCTGCGCCGCGCGGTCGAGGAGTCTGGGCTGTTCGAAACGGAGCGGGTTCGGATCCTGGGGAACAACCTGGCGTTCATCAACTTGGACTCCTGTTGTGGGTGCGTGGGGGACGGCGGGGAGGTGATCAACGGCCGGCTTCACATGAAGATGGATTTTCGGTGCAACATGCTGAGGTACAGGCCGGCAGAGGACGTCGACGGGAGGCGGGATGTTTACGGACGGCTCTTACCCCCCATGTGGGATGGTGGCGACGATCTGGTTCTTCCGCATCAACCCCCTCGTGATGGATGAGCCTGACAAATCCGCCTACTGGAGCCAGACGGAAAAACGGAAAATCCACCTTCACTTTCACCGCCACGCGGCCGGCTCTGCATTTCCGTTTCCGGGCTTAGTACCACTAAACCCACCACAGACTCTAGTACCCCTGGACAAGCACAGAGAGTTTGTCCCGTCGACCGATCGTGATTGACCTAAGAGGTAGTAATCGCCGTATCTAGAACCAACTCGAGGAATTTTCCCCAAACCGATCCTATATTTCTGTATTCTTTGTGTGAACTTGGACATGCATCTCCGGAAACGACGTGACGCATCCGATGATTTCTTTGTCTGGGATGTTGAGTACACCGGAGGGGCCCTTTGAGACAATGAAGACACGACCTGATGGGGATCAAAGAGGCGCCATTCTCACGAGAAGCTGTTCGTTTACAAACACGGAAGTTCTTCCCTGTTTCCACTCGTCATGCCGTTGCTCCTCCGATTTTGCCGGCAGGCCAGGCAGCAACCAAACAACGGTTGTCTTCTATGTTTTCCTCCCGTATGATGAAAATTTCCCCAATCTGACGAAAGCCCGATGAAACCACCTATCTAGGTCGCTACCTCTACTTACCTGAAGCAGACCGAACCCAATAATAACCTCTAACTCGCACACCCGACGGCGACCGTACGGATCCGTTCTGATACCAACAGTACACACCTTGAGCCTGCAGCAGCAGGAACAGCCGAACTGCCCGCCCAAGATGATGCGCCCACGCGTTCCGCACCCCGTCCACCGTCCGCGCTTTAGGGTGAAAGACCAACAAAAGATCAAAAAACGCGCCCTCTCCTCCGCCGCCGTGATCGAATCGCCGTCCGTGGGCCGCCGGCCGCCATTCCCCGCCCTCCGTCGCAGGGCAACCGTGCGCTTCCACCTCACCACCGACCGTCTCAGGCGGGAGCTCCATGCGAGAAGGGGTCTCAAGCTCAGGTTCAGGAAGATCCTCGGCGCTGGCGGCTGTGGCGTCGTGGGGCTCTACGAAGTCTCCCACCCCAGGGGCGAGTCCGAGACGCGCGAGGTCGCGGTCAAGGTCGACCTGGGCGACACGGCGTCAGAGGCCGCCAAAGCGAGTGTGCTGAGGGAGAAGGCTTTTGGTGACGTATGTCACTACTACTACTACTACTACTACTACTACTACTACTACTACTACTACTACTACTACTACTACTACTACTACTACTACTACTACTGCTACTACTGTCGTCCCTTCATCTACCCCTACCCCTATCATCTAGAATATCCTAGTATCCTAAATGCCTAATTTTTTTTTACGGAGATCCGTCCTGCTAACGAGCTATTCTCCATTTTCCACCCGACCGCAACCGGAATGTGATTAATAGGCACTCGCCCGCGCCCCTCACATCATCCAGAGAATCCGCATGGCAACCCTCGGCAACGGCCCTCCCGGGCCCGCCATCCCAGCCCGCGAGGGGCAGGACGACAGGATTTCGGACAAGTACCCGTTCGATCCGGACACCGATCGACATTTCTGGGAGCCTGGATATGACACCGATGAGTACTGGCTGGGACCCGACAACCCGGACTTCGACTGACGGCTCATCCTCCTGGAGGTGTGCAAACGGGGTTCCCTCGCCAAGATGCTGGCGGCGAGGGCGAATACGCCCGGGGCAGCCCTCGAGGACAAGCTGTTGCCTCATGGGGCTTTGTGGTACATCTTCCACTGTTGTACGTTGAAAACGCACGCCCTGATAGCATCTCTCCCTCTCTCTGTCTCGCGAAAACTGATGGATGGACTACCTACTTAATCCACTTCGTTGTTGTTGTGTCTGGGGTCATGACGTCTAAGCGTGAGCAAGTTACTGACTGACGAAACGTGGGCTTGTCCCTGGCGCCCTGCTCGTTCGCATTAAACAAACAGTGGTGAAAGGCTGCATCGCCATGCGCTACCCTCCTCGGTACCAGCTCGCCAACGGGCGGAAGCACCACATCACGGGCCCCCCGCTTCCAGAGGTCTGCAACTTCAGGGGGAGGAACAAGCGTCGAAAGGTAGACGTGAACATCGTTCACTTCGACCTCGACCCTGGCAACAGTTTGTATCTCAACACATCTCACAAACACAATAAATCGCCACCATCATCACAGTCTATCTTCTTTGCTATACCCAAGGATCCCGCTGACCACCGGCTTGTCTGGCACTGCCACTAATTATTTACTAGTCCTGGTTGGAGACTACGTCAGAGACCACGCAAACATGCCCATCATGAAGATCGCAGACTTCGGTGTGGCTGAGACGCCTCAGGCGCCCGGCTGGTGGACGAACCCGTGAGTTTCCTCTTTCCACAAGGCGAGAGAGAGAGAGAGAGAGAGAGAGAGAGAGAGAGAGAGAGAGAGAGAGAGAGAGAGAGAGAGAGAGAGAGAGAGAGAGAGAGAGAGAGGGAGGGAGAAAACAACCTGCTAACCTCATCCGGACTCACTCACTCACACACTCCCTCTCTAAAACAAATACAGAGAACAAGGAGACTACTGCGGCGACATTCAGCACTTCCTCGGCAAATGGCACTACATGTCCCCCGAGCAATTCACGACCGAATTCCCCATCGCGCCCCCGTCCCCCTCCGACCCCCGCCCGCCGGGCTGGCACCCGCCCGAGCCGCTGGGCGAGACCTACTCCAACTTCTCGTGGCACTCCAACGTCTACCAGATCGGACACGTGATGGCGCAGGCGACCACCACGTTCGCGCCCATGTACAGGACCGAGTACGGGCTCGTCGACCTGCCCGGCGGCCACGTCCCCGGCGCTAAGATCCGGGACGAGATGCAGCACAGGCCCGCGGGCAGGATCCTGGCGGAGCCGCGGAGGCTCCTCCGAAAGCCGGTGTGGATCGTGGACGAGCTGACGGGCGAGCCGGTGTGGAGCTACGGGGAGTATATTTCCAGTAAGAAGGAGTGGAGGGACGTGGCCGGGTTCGAGATGCAGCAGCTTGTCATGCGGTGCATGGCGCACGCGCCGAGGCACAGACCTACGCTGGAGGAGCTGCTGAGCGTCACGAATCGGGAGGTGAGGCGGGTGGAGGCCGAGATGGATGAGGATGGGAGGAGGGCGCTGAGAGGGCTGTGGATGGATCCGCCGGTTGCGGTTGATGATGTTCCGGTCCTTGATTTGCGAGGTCGGGTAAGTCGCTGCCTTCCTTCCTTCCTACTGCATCTACCTAGGATACTCCCCCCCTTCTCGCTGGGAAGAAGGAGCGAGTAGTGGGTGCTGAATTTTTTGAAGATCATTTTTGATGATCATCACTGATGGGTGGAAAGACTGTGCTGAGCTGGACTGGCACGCTGACTGACTGACTGACTGACTGACCGACCGACGTGTTTTTGTTTGGATTCCCCAACTTGTACAGATCGATCCCTTTGCTACGTTGCGGGCCAGGGCGGCCGCGGCTGCGCAGGCCGTCGATAACGGAGGTGGGCCGGGACCGGGACCGGGACCGGGAGGACCAGGTGGCGGCGGCGGGGGCGGCGGGGGGCCGGGACCAGCACCAGGAGGCGGAGGAAGAGGTGGTTGTGCTGGAGGCGGCGGTCCACGTCCTCGCCCTGGCCCGGGAGCAGGCAGCGGAGGAAGACGTCTACGAAGGCGACCGAATCGGACAAAGCTGTGGGTGAGGTCCGAAAGTAGCAGTGAGGCTAGTGGCGGCGGCGGTAACCACGGCGGTGGAAGTGGGGACGCACCTGGTGGTGGAAGCGGCAGTCCGGCTCCTCGCCCGGGTCCGAGATCGGGCAGCGAACCACGTCCACGAAGGCGACCGAATCGGAGAAAGCTGTGGGTAGTGCCTGGTAGCAGCAGCGACGATAGTGGCGGCAGCGGTGGCCACAGCGGAGGAAGCGGGTCCGCACCTGATGGTGGAAACGCCGGTCCCAGTGGTTCACGGTCGGCTTCTGGCGGCTCCCCTGATGATGGGGCTGCTGCTGGGGCTGGGGCGGCTGCCGTGCAGGCTAATCTGAGAGCGCGGAACGCGAACGAAGATGACTACAATGACGACGAGGTGTGATCCCCTGAGGCGGAGGATGGGGATGAGGGCGGCACTGGAGAGGGAGAGGGGGAGGGGGAGAGTGGGAGGAAGAGGGCCGCAGTCGACATTCAAGAAGTGAGAGTCTTGACATCTACGATTGAGGACTCCTCGCGGCAGGTGGGCGGGTTGGCGGATATCCAGTCTATCGACTAATGGCAGCGACTCCCTGTTTCCCTGTTTTGGGTGGCCAAGTATGCGATGGCGGCGTTTGTTTTTTTGCTTTGATGAAATTTGGGGGTGCATGGCTCGGACTCACTTCCTGCAACTGGTTGTCTTTGTCTCAGTTTTTCTTCTACTTCGTAATCACTTTTGGCTTCTCGAGTCGGCTTGCATAGTAGTATCTACTTCTGTCCTGTTGGTGTTGGCGACTGATACGATATCTATAGGTACCTACCTACTCGCCCAAGTCGGTCAGCAACTCCCCATACACAGCCCTCTCGAGCTCGTCGTACAGCGTGTTCACCACCGCATCGGGACAAGGGACGATGTTGACGACCAGCGAGGCCGCGATGCCTGTTGTGCGGTCGATCCACTGCAGCGAAGTCCAGAAAAATCAGCGTTCATTGTTAGCATCAGTCACTCGTGGAGAAACCTAACTTACCCAGTGCCCATTCGCCATGCCCAGCCACTTCATGCTCCCCGCTCTGCGCTTCCCCGGCGCGTCTTCCAGGTTGATCAGGCCACCCAGCCCATGGTCAAGTGGCATACCCGGCTCGAATTCGGGGATGAACCCATCGCGGTAAGCATCCGTGATGGTCATCAGCATGGCGCGCTGCGTGTCGTCCAATTGCGGGCGAAACATTTCGTCCACGGATTCTTTCTTCAGCACACGGCCGCCACTGCCGCCGCTGCTGCCAGAAGCGGAACCGGAGGCCACCAGCAGCTCCTGCAGGACCTTGGCGTGGTCTGCGCACGTCGACCACAGTCCAGCGCCGCCGCTCTCGGTCGGCGGGTCCATGGGCACAGGGAGCGCAGTGGAGATTATGGTTCCTGCCTCTGGGTTGCGAGACGAGGGGGATACCGTGCGGTCCTTCGTCTGGCCGGACTCTTGGAGACGAATAGGGTAGAAGGTCGTGTCATGCATGCCAAGGGGCGTTAGTACGTTCTCGGCGAGGCAGTCGGACAGCGAAGGAGTACGCGGCGACGACCGGGCCTTGGCGACTGAGGCGAGCATCGCCTGGGCGGCCCAGTCTACCGCGGAGCCGTAGTACCATCCCTGTCCTGGGGTAAACTTGACCGGTGTGTTCCAACCGTCGAGAGTGAACTCGAGGTTCGAGGCCGTGCGCCCGACAGATTTGGACCACTTCACCAGGTCCGGATCGGCAATGTCGTAGCCCAGGCCCGTGGTATGCGTCACAAGCTGGCGGACGGTGATGGGCGTCGTGTTGTTCTCGAGGATGGGCTTCCCGTCTGCGTCGAAACCGCGCAGGATCTGCATCGCGGCCAGCTGTGGGACCAGGTCTCGCGCATCGGCGTCGAGAGATAAGTGCCCTTGCTCGACGACGCGCATGATGCACGTAGTTGTGATGATTTTAGTCATGGATGCTATCCATGTGAAGGAGTCGACGGTGAAAGGGGGCGAGTCGACTGGCACGTCGATGCGCCCTGCCGAGCCATGGTAGATGATGCCTGGTAAAGGGGTGATAGTGTGTTAGTGAGGGGTGCTACGGAATGTACCTTTCCCGCGGAGAAGACGGGATTCCTTTACCATCTTTGTTTACGACAACGAAGGCTGCCCCTAGGATCTTGTCCTTCGTGTCCTCACCCACAGCAACGTAAGACTGGAGGATGCTGTTAAGCTTCTCCATGGCTTTTAGACGAAGAATGCCGAGGTGTGGATTCTGTGCTGCGTTTAGTTTCTCATGACCGTCGAGCTGCTAGGTTTGTCCTATCATACACCCTGTTTATCTACTCGAGGACCAACTGTCGTGTCTCGTGTCGTGTCTCGTGTCGTGCAACGTCGGCGACATATTATGACGACGGTCGTCATCAGGAGCCATCATGATGAGTCAGCCCATCCACAGCCAGTTCGGTCGCAGCGGGTTTGGGATCATAATCATCAATTGTGAATCATCAATCACCACTCGACAGAATCGCGACCGCGGAGACATTCACGCTAGATGCCTCAGGCAGACAGTAGGGAGGAGCCACTGCATGGAATTTCCACATCCCTCATGCGGAGGGGTCGATCGTGTGTGGGATCCAATGACAGTAAATTGCGGTACGCGTGCATCCTGCGAGAAACTTGCTCACCATCACCTTCAGAAGCCTATGGGACGGAGGAGGGGCCCCATTGCCCCTCACCTGGCTCTCCCAGAAAGCAGTGTCTCTTGAAGCCAACCGGCCTCTCGGCATTTTTCTTACATCGCACATACTTCCACCCTCTGTCTGTTCCTCACTCTGGTCTCAGGCGCCTCACTCTTGGTCCTTCGTGGCAGGCTATCTGTACCACTTCCAGTACCGGCTGCGATAAGCGAATGACGAAATGGAGACAGCCCCGAGCCGACGAGGGCCGGCTTCCCTCGCTTCCCTAGACCGAGACCCTTGCCCTTCCTCAACTCTCCAAGGCTTCTAGATTACAACGGTTTGCAGTAGTAAGTTCTATCTTGCAGGAAGGCCCCCACCATCGCCTGCAGAGGTGCAGCGTTCTCCACATGCCCCAGCACATGAGCCAAGCATCGGCTGAGGCCGACAAACCAATGGGCCGGCGACATGAATGGTGGTGATACCACATTCTCCCACATCCTCCCACACATCGATATCATGCAAAGCCCGAGGAGCCACTGCTGCCCACTGCTGCACACCCTCCCTTTCCAGAAAGCGAAAAGTGCGCAAATGGAGCTTCGGCCGCCCATTCGTTGAACATCGTTGGAATCCGGCACCCTCGCAACACTTGGACAGGATATCCCGCGCAAGTCTGCATATCATTTCTCATTCCTCCCAGGATCCATGCGTTAGCTCTTTCTCCGGTTTTTCACTGCCGTCGATAGCTCGAAAAAGCAGCAAGGGGAAGCATGTGTGTTGTCAAACGAGTTACCTAAACCTGTGTCATCCTTGGAAATTCCGCGCCCGAAAGCGCAGGTGGCTCACTGGCTTCACCCTCGGATTTACTCGCTTCTTGCCATATGGGCGACTAAGACCCGTCGCCATGCGCCCTATCCGGGCGGACGCCCAACGGCTGTTGCTAGCTTCTTGCTGGACCCGCACATGCTCCCTCGACGAAGGCACTAGGGGCAGAGCCGGGCGGTTGGGCCACACACACCCACCGACCCATCCCTGACTAGGTAGACAACTGGCAGCTGGCAAACCAGAGAAAGCGGTAATCGCGGCATCCTGGACGGACGCGGCCAGACACAAGACACAACTGTCTCTGTCTGGTGGTGCCCCGAGTTGCATGCCTGCAGCTGCTTACCAACTGGGTAACCCGTGCCGATAAAGTACATATAAGCAGCCCGTATTCCCCGTTCTGTCCGACCCAGATCCTCTCCCTTCCCTTTTCTTTCCCCCCTCCTTTTATTCTGCCAGACAAACAAAGCCCCGCCGCCAGAAAACGAGAAGCTATTACGCTGCAAAACAGCCACCACCTACCAACTACAAACAAACAATCGTCGACTCTACCGACATCCACCAAACAACCGTCAAAATGTGCGGCGACTCTTGCACCTGCGGCTCTTCGTGCTCTTGCGCTGGCTGCAACGTTCACTCCAAGTGAGTTCTCACCCAGACAGACCGCATCCCTATCTCGCTAGTCTCCCTATCCGATATCGGCCTGATGCTGACAGGTTACTCCTCCGGTAGGTAAACGAGGCCACTGTGCCGAGTGAACGAAGGCCATGCCATTCGGACAAGTTTAGAATGGGAGGCGGTTTGCGACTTTCGTCTCGGAGATATGTTTGGTTGTCATTCGAGGGAGGGGATGTTGATGATACTGTTCATCTAGGGTGTCTATCACAGTCTGCTTGAGGTGCCATGACGCTCCTTTTTCATATGCTTTAGGTTGTAGTGTCTATTCACGGTTGATCGACCAATTATTTGATTCATATTTCATACTCTTGAGACTCCTCATGATGACGGCCCAACGTGACTGCTGCCTCTTGCTTGAGCGGCTGTTGGTGCTCTAGAGAAGGTCACCCGGCGCGTGACTCCGACTGAATGGGAGACTACCATGCGGTGCCAGCACCCTTCTTACGAGGATTCTCGCAACATATAGATGGATAGCTACTTATTCGGCTTACGCAGTAGTGACTGCCCAAGACGCGTAGGTAGGTAGGTACAGGTTGGTACAACGAAGGATGCCACGGCGCCGAGCTCTCAGCTATTACTCCCGTATCCAGGAACGAGGGTTGGGGCTGGAAGCGTCCAAGCCGCCAAGCTTCCTTCGCAGAAATTTCCATGCTCACGAAATACTAGACCTTCGTCGTTGGGGGGGGGGAGCCCACCGAACTGGGAACTTGTACGGGGCCCCAGCCTGCCACACATCGTGGAAGGATCGAGACCTTCACTGTTCCGCACCCATCCACAGCTCGATCCATTACGCTCCGAACAGGGAATTTTTTCGTAGGAGGGATCGAAGCTTCGAGCCGTCTTATCCTTGGAAGGACCGGTACCGTACGAACTGAAGCTACCAGACGACCTAGTTATACAGGACGTCGTAGCAGTTTACTGGAACCCATTCATGGGTAACAACGAATGTATTCTTACCAGCATAGATCTAGAAGCCAGCGTATTAACTACGGGAAGGGGGAATCCCCCTTTGTGTTGGATGAACAACGAGTCGAGCGATTCGTGGGTCTCGCGCATCAAACGAATCCCTTCGAAATGAGATTCGGGCCTCCTCGGCGTCGTGACCCCAGCCCCTGCTTTTCACCTCGCGGGTGCAATCACTTCATCGCGGTTCCAACCATCGCCATGTAAGCCTTTTTTTCCCGGCATAGAATCCATATCAACGTCGTATAAGACAACTAGCGTTGACCAGCCTCTCATACACGGTCGGCCTTAGTTGGCCTGCGCTGCTCATCTTAGTTCATGCAGATTGATGTGCGTTGGGCTTTCACCAGCAGCTGCTGCCCGTTGTTTGTCTGCCCAACACCTTCCCAGCCTAACGGCACTACTAAATAGGAGCGTCCAGTTTCCATCATCAGGTTTTGTTATCGAGTGCTGTGATGGTTGGCCCCAAACCACACAGGCAGTGAGGGGCCGGTCACTGTTGCGCGAAGGTATTCACCTCCTACTTTCCGTTGGATCACCGCTGAGTTTGAGCTCCTCGATATGAGATTGGAACAGCAGGCCGGAAAGTCAAACAAGATGCATCACCACGCCGGTGCAGCGCCAACTGGCCACAGTTCCGGACCAACATCGAAACACCCAAATACAGTTCCTCGGGTTTCGCCCCGAAGAGGGATTAGCAATAGCAAGCTCGTTGGTTCGGTCTGCAACGAGGATATCAGGGAGGGGGGAAGGTGAGCATACGTATGACCTAGTTAGTATCCAGCAATCAGATATAGATAAAAGCTCGTCGAGGCACCTACTAGATTTCTTCTGGTCCTTGATGCCAGCTCGTCAGTTTTGCTTGGTGGGAGAGGAGCAATTCGAGACTTGGGTGAAAGAGTCAAGTGATGATCACAACGCTCGCAGAGGGTCGAGGACAGCTCCTTTGCGTCACCTAATGGGCTGCTCCGTTTTTGTTTCCCATATTTTATCCCTGTATTTAGCATTGGAAGGGTTTGTCGGAGATGCGACAAACGGAAGATGGTGTAGATGGACAATTGCAGTCTCGAACGTTCCTATTTTGATGACGTCGCGTGGACCACCAATCCACCTATCCACCTATCACATGTAACTGCTCCAAGGACGAAGGGGATTGGCGGCGGATATGCGATCGAAGAACGAGATAAGCAGCGAATATGAGATTTAAGGGCGAAAGCAATCAGTAAAGTCCGACTTCAACAGAAAGATCGCTTAGTAGCAATTGGGTACCTACGGATCATGAGTTTGTGAGTCCGTGGGTAGGTAGGAATGCTTCGACACTCCCACCATCCCTGCATCCCTGGCGAAGACCCTGGATGTCAAAGCTAGGCCCAACGCTCTAATCCTTGTTCGGAGCAGCTCATCGTTGCGGAGAACGACAGCCCTACCCGACATCTTAATAACGCTGAATGATTAACAATTTACAGAGCATGAACGATGCCATTCAATTGTCAACTTTTCGTTTTCACATTGCGTCTGTGTAACTCCCTTTCGGCTGCGCGGAAAAAAGTTGATTGAGAGGTGAGGTCACTGAGTCTGAGGAGCCTCGGCATGGGCGGGGACGCATGACCACCAACCACAACTGCCGACATCAGCCGAACTCCGAATTCTTGGCATTTTCAGCTGACAATGACGGGTTCGGCAACCACATTCCAACCTGGGAACATAATTTCAACTTCATCAGTCCCTTCACCCTTCTACGAACCACGGCCTATACACATACCTCCGCTTCAATTCCACAAGCGGCGACGTTTAAGATGGTAACGGTATCGAAAAACGTGGCGTCTCGCCAATCGCTGACGGTCGTGGACAACCGCACCGGCCAGCAATACGAGCTGCCCATCGAGAACAACTCGGTGAAAGCGACGGACATCAAGAAGATCAAGGCGACGCGTGGATGCGATCGCGAAGAGGATGAGACGGACCAGGGCCTCCGCGTCTTCGACCCGGCGTACATGAACACCGCCGTGGTCCAGAGCAGCATCACCTACATCAATGGACGCGACGGCATCCTGCGGTACAGGGGGTACCCGATCCAGCAGCTCGTGGACCGGTCTCACTTCCTCGAGACGGCGTTCCTCCTCATCTATGGCGAGCTGCCCACGCCGTCGCAACACGCGACATGGGAGGAGGAGGTGATGAGGCACACGTACATCCACAGCGACATCGAGGGCATGTTCAAGAGCTTCCGCTACGACACCCACCCCATGGCCATGCTGCAGTCCTCCTTCTCGGCCCTGGGCGCCTTCGCGCCGGAGTCGAACCCCAGCCTGCGCGGCCAGAGGCTGTACACCGACGCCGCGAAGGGCGACCTGAACGCCCTTAAGGTGCTGGATAAGCAGATCCTGCGCATCATCGGCAAGGCGCCCACCCTCGCCGCGGCGTCCTACCGGATGCGCCAAGGCAGGCCCTTCAACCGGCCCGCGCAGGGGCTCAGCTACGCCGGCAACTTCCTGTACCTGCTCGACCACCTGAGCGGGTCGGAGTACCGCCCCAACCCGGTGCTGGAGCGCGCCCTCGACGCGCTCTTTATCATCCACGCCGACCACGAGGTCAACTGCTCGACCGCCACCGTCCTGCAGGTCGGCTCCAGCCTGGTCGACCCCTACAGCGTCGTCTCGGCAGGCTGCGCGGCGCTCTACGGCCCCAGCCACGGCGGCGCCAGCGAGAGCGCCATCCGCATGCTGATGGAGATCGGCTCGCCCGAGAACGTGCCGGCGTTCATGAGGCAGGTCGAGGCGCGGGAGCGCGTGCTGGTCGGGTTCGGCCACAGGGTGTACAAGAACGTCGACCCGCGGTCCACGGCCATCCGCAAGCTCGCCGAGGAGGTCTTCGCCGTGACGGGCCGCAACCAGCTGCTCGACACGGCGCTGGCCCTGGCGGAGTACGCGCGCAGGTCCGACTTCATGGTCAAGAGGAACCTGTACCCCAACGTGGACTTCTACTCGGGCCTCATATACCAGGCGATGGGCTTTCCCCTGGACTTCTACCCGGTGCTCTTCGCCGTGCCGAGGTGCGTCGGCTGGCTCGCCCACTGGAGGCAGCAGATGCTGCAGAAGGGAGGGGTCAAGATATGGAGGCCGCGGCAGCTGTACGTCGGAGAGGGGGAGCGCGAGTATGTCGATCCCGAGAGGAGGAGGAAGAAGGATGGGAAGTCCCTCTTCGATGAGCCCGTGCAGGTCGGCCATGGTGGGGATAGCAGGAGGAATGATCTTGCTACTTACAAGGACGAGACGGGCCAGGCCTGGAAGGGACGGGCGAAGCTTTGAGCAACTTTTGAGGGATGCTGATGATGATGACCACTCAGGATGCCAGCGGCGACTCCTAGGTTGCTAAAATTTATGCGAATCCTTTCGACGCATTTTATCTTTTCATTTATTTGTATTATCCACATGTAACTAGAGTATCTATGCATTGATCGTCCTTCGACTCGAATATCCTCCCGTTTCACGAAAGTAATCATCAGCTCGATTGTTCCCAATTCTCGGCCGTACCGAGGATAAAAAGCAGGGAGCGCAAATTGCGCTTCAACTAAAGACTGATTTGATCAAGAGTTCATAGGCATGGTCGCTCTATTTTCCATCTCCTTCATCCCTGTCTCCCGGAACCTGCCTGCGTCCTTTTCGTGACCCCAAGCCTCCTCACCGTCGCTGTTTTCTCACTTCTCAGTACGTCCGTCACTACGGCCAACATCGATGGCCTCATTTCGTCCCTCGCACAGAGCTGAGCCCACGACTTCCCGTATCCCTCTCCGACAGGGAGTCATCATTAGCGCCATGGCCTGCCCAGGGGCCTGAATCACAGGGTCCCTCAGTTTCGCCCCGTTTCAGCTACTTACGAAGGCAGACCAACGTGTTCACCTGGGCGCGGAACCGACGAAAACAAGGGCAAAGTGCCCGCAATCAGCCTCTTTAACTAAACGCATGCCTGACGAGGGGAGCGGCGACCGCGAATAGGTCAGTAGACGAGACGGGGCCGAGGCCGTACCCGAGCGTCGGCGCGGAAGCGTCGACGAATAAGGGGGGACAGAAGTTGCGAGGGCCACAAGGCAGCGAGTTGCCCAAGTCCCAACCCCTGTTCACCTGCCACCCCTAGTCAACGGCCACACGCATACGGACCTCCGCACTCCACGGGACGCCGCCTCTCCCAGCTAGATTTTTGCAATACAACCACTTTCCCGCTTATTTTATACGCTCCCCACGACCTGCGTCGCGGTTGGTAGCAACTCTTTGAATCCCCTCCGACTCAAGGAGGCCCGCGGGCCTCCCTCCTGGCCGTCAGATATACGGAAGCTTCCATACAAAGCAAAACCGACCAAGAACGACAGGGTGCTCCTTTGATGAGAACGTCAGCCCACCCCGATGAGGCGCTCTGGGTAAGGCGCCGCCTCCATACGATACGTGCATGCCGGAGCCCACTCCCAACAACAAAAGATGACCCGACCGGCAAGGGAGGTCCACTTGCACCATCCGCATGATACAGCTGTAGAGAAGCGTGAGCTTGGTCAGGCCTTACGATGTCATTAGGTACGCAGCCCTCACGATCGTTACCGTTGCTACCACCCCGTCCCAAAATTTGTCGTTGGTCCTCTCCGAGCCCTCTGTCGTAGCCGCCGCCTCGGCCTGGTATTCTCACTGCCCGGTAAATACGAGCAGCGAGTCCTAGCACGCAGGTTGCACTGTTTTGCTCTGTTGCCTGCATTTGGCACCTGGACTCAGAGTTCCCAGCATATATAAATGGCGCGGCACTCGCCTTAAATTACAGATCCTCAACCCAGATTTTCATCAAACATCACATTCACCTTAAGCAAACACCAACAGCCTCAAAAGAGCTGGTCTCTTTTTGTAATTCCATTTAATACCTCCGATCTCTCAAAACGCTTGTCCCCTCTTGAACCATCCTCAAAGAGAGTCGGTCTCTCTCACGACTATTAGGTCCTTGTTCCTAAGCGTTAATATCTACTTAGGTAAGTACCTAGAACATTCTACTTTAATACCTACCCGGGACACCACTACCTAGGTACCTTACGTATCCTCTCGAAAGTTTACCGCTAACTCAGGTACCCGGCCAGCCTCAAGATGCCCCCTCCACAGAAGCGCAAGCTCGGCCAGGCGCAGAGGCCCACCGGCGCCCCGACCTCAACCCCGGCCCCCAAGAAAGCGCCGGGTAGCGTGTGCTGGCACTGCTGCCAGTGCCAGGCAATCAACCCAGGGGATCGCAATACTCATCCCGCTCCCCACTGTGGAAACACAAGAAGGCCCCCGTGCCCGCATAGTGCGTGTACGAACTGCGAGGAAGACATCATCATTGCTTAGAGGTGGAGGGAATCTTTCGATGTTCGGAAGCACTTTGCGCTAGTACTAGTGGGGTGTTGTGACACGGAACATTCGCTCGGAGGGGAGGGGCCGGAGAGCTACTGGGAAGTTCAGGTTGCTTGGCGTCCCCAAATTACTACCACCTACCTACCTACCCAACACATACTACGTAGGTACCTTAACTTAGATCCTACGGAGTAGGTAGAATGATATTGCAGGCAATATCTAATCACCCATTTCCCAGTAACTACTAGTACAGCACGACATGTACTGCCACAGCAAAATTGCTTTCCGAGCAAGTTACCTAAAATTGATCAGGTGCCTAAATCCATATCTACCGTACATAGGTGCTACTCGTAGCACACTCAGACACCGCGAAGCAGTGGGATGGATCCTCACTTCGCTCCTCTTCAACTAACTTCTCGCCATCATCAGGACTGGGAGAGCCGGAACGGCAGATAAAGCCCCTCTAATCTAGCACTTTCCCGTCCAACTTGGTGTGACTACTTGCCTGAGATGTATCCGTTCTGGTATTGGTGGCGGAGGGACTGAACCGCTGCTGCTTGTGGAATTCAGCATGCCCAGTGGTGCACCAGAGTGCAAAAAGAGTTGACGAATAGGTGCGCTGACGCCCAGTGGTTTTGCCTGGACTCGGATATCGAGAAGATGACGAAGGTCGAATCGCTACCCTGTGGCGCCGGGGTCCTCTAGGCCGCTACTAGGCACCTACTAGTAGTCAACACCGCGAGCAAGCCATGTCACTATACCTCATTGTAGCTTTTTGAAACACGTAAACAAGCCAACGGAAGCGCTCGAAAGCACTCGGGCCTAAAGATTGGTAGTATCCCGAACTGGTCACCTTCCTGCTTCGTCTCACGCCAGTTACGCTCCCACAAGCAACGATTCACCCCTTCCAATGAAAGCATTGCGGTTGGGAATGAAAGCGCGTCCCGAACTTGGAAAAGATCGCGGGCGTTTGAGTGGTTGGGATTGCTATTGTGGGGCGGCCTCCAGAGAGCCTTGATAAGGCGAGGCTGTGACGTATTCTTTCAACATTCAATATGGTCATATGGTCGAGCGGGTTAATCCTACCGTTCGCAACCAGAACAACATGACGTGGTGTTCAACGGGAATAGCGACAATCGTGAGGCTCCTGCTTCAAAACGGCCTATTGTCTGTTTCCTTTTTATTTCCTTCTTTTTCTTTTCTTCTCTCGCTCTCCCTTCCAAACCGTCCTCTTCCTTTCAAAGAAAAAAAAACAATCCGCTTCCCTCGATCTTTTATTTCGAATATCTCGTTGCCGATTCTCTGTATCTCCTTATATGCCAACCAACGGCATCTAGAATAGTAATCCAACAAATCCGGCCCCCGCTCACAACTGACACGGCGGTCGCGCCCGACGCAGGCCCGACGGCGTGCCACATGACGACAGCCTGCATTATGGCACGTATGACCACCATCAACCAGTCTCGCACTACGTGAGATAATAAGCCATGGGATTTTTCCTACAACCTCTAACCTCGGCGGCTGGGTCCTCCGTCAGCTCGGATAACCCAGTCTTTCGATTCGATGTCGTCCGGATACTAGGTAGTAATTACTATCTGGTGGTGAGAATCGAGGACAGCATAAACGACCCTTGCATTCCAGAAAGGCCGAGATAACGAAGTGTGGACAGATCCAGTAGGCTTCTTTTTTTGCCCTCTTCATTTCCTCTCTTCCCCCTTTGCCAAAATCATCTTGCTGCGCAAGGACGTTTGTTCGGCTACCTTTTTTTGTATTTTGTTATAACATAGTTTGCAACGTGTCGGCGTCTGGCATTAGAGCTAATCCCTCAAGCGGCCGCGAATTCAGCGCAAGGCCCCGAGCGCCTAGCGGACATGGCGTGAAAATCCCCTTTCCCAAACCAAACATGTCGACACTATGGTCTTTATGCGGTCCGGGACATCTTCTGCGGCTTACGGAGGAACTGCCGGGGCTGCCCCTGGAATTATGTCCGCAAAAAGTGACCGTCGAATCGGGAGATAGATACTACTAATCACTGTTCGGCTGTTTTGGGGCACAATATTCGATCATCAGATCCCGGGTGGCTGGGGCGTCACGCGCTGCCGTCGCGATGCTGCTTTGGTGAGACCTCTTGCACCGAACAAGCTGCGCCTGTGATATCTCGAGAGCAGCAGCGCGGCCTCCGTCCCCGCCCCATTTTCAGGACAGCGACATGATGCACTATGTGCTCGCGCGCCACTGCTTGAATATACTCGTATTTTCTCTTTTTTTAAAGGCCAGCACTTGCTCTTTGTGGTACTATGGAGGGACATCGATCTCTCAATTCAAGACCAAGCATCTCATCAAGCATACCTCGTGACCTATCTTCGGCAAATTTCAGCGAGCCGATATATTTCTCTGTTTCGTGACCCTTCTTCGAGGCTCATAACGTACTCTCTATCTTATAAGTCTTTCCGCCTCCCCGGAAGCTCAGAGTTGGAAAAGTGATGGGTCAGTGAGGTTAGAACATGTAGAGTGTACTAGATAGCATTGAACCAGTCACCCACTACTACTGAGCAGTACATTAGGAATGAATACCTTGTAAGAGGCTGAATAGTTGCCAGCAACTATATGAGTGAAAGAGCGTAAAAGAGAGAAAAGCGACATCCCTTCTCTCATAGTTTCCCGTCCCCATCGTGTCCGAGAATAAAAGAGTGACCAATGGCCGCGAGCCTGCGCAGACTGCCAAGAAGACAGACAAGAATCCAATACCACCGCCCATCCGCACTCCCCATCCAGGAGCAGAGCAAGAAACGGACAATGAAAAAGGGCTGAAGGGATTGCGCCATCTAGGCAACCTGCTCCATAATGACGCACTGCCCACCGTCCTGGTTCCCGCAGTACCGGTGGTCGCAGCCGTTTCCCCCGCAAGGAAGGTTGGCGTTGCCCTGCGCATTCGGGTCCCACCAGTTCGCATGGCCGCACCGGCAGCACTCCCAGTACTCGGTTTGGGGCCGGCCGCCGGTCGAGCCCGTGGAGGAGCCCCCGCGGCTCGACCCGGACGAGGAAGAGCTGCTGCTGCTCGACGACGCGGAGGTGGTGCGCGAGCTGCCGGTCCTGCTGCTGCTCTGGCGGGCGCCGGTACCGCTCGACTTGGCGCGTGCGCCGCTAGTAGTTGCCGTGCCTGAGGAGGGCTGGGTCGTCGATGCGAACTGAGCCGGACCGCGGGAGGCGGGGGCGGGGCGGGGTCGGTGGGAGGAGGAGGAGGAGGAGGAGACAGGAACTTGTTGCGGGCGCCTGGAAGACATCTTGGAGGATTGCTGTTTGTGCTTCGATGGTGGTATATTAATACAAGATTGGGCCTGCGAGGTGAGAAATCGGGCTGCGGCAAGATTCAAAGAAACGAGCTGAAGCGAGAGACCGGCTCTTGAGGAGGTGCTGATGGACTGGAGTGAGTGAGTGAGTGAGTGGGATGAGGATGATCTTTTGTGCCGGACTTGGAGGGATTTTCACCTCCTTCTTATACGCCCAGGCTACTCTTGTGTTAGGGCACGTTAGAGCTCTGGTGTCTTTCGTAGCTCGTAAACACCCCGTAATGTCCTTCATCGGAGTAGGGGCAGGAGACGTCGAAGACGCCAATTGTTGGGATGGAGAGACATATTTTTTTTGGGAAAGGCGCTGAGTTGGTAACTAGTAGCTCCGGCCAGACAGGCCGACTGGGGGACCAGAATCCGGAGGGTAATGAAGCCAACGGCGCGTCGCTCGTAAAGTTACAACGATGCGACTCAACCAGGCATGGCGCCTGTGCCCGTGTCGTCGGGTCTTGAAGCCATGAGGTGCGTTGGTTTTCGCCCTTCGTTTGGGTGGGTTGTGGCATCTCTGACCCGACCGGCCGGCCCGTGTGACATAGGGTTGGAAAACAACGAGTAGATAAGGGCAAGCTAGGCACCCAGGAGATGGGCATCTGGAGGTACTAATATGTTCGGGTATGCGAAATCGAGATGTTGGTCAAGGGAGCTGCACACAGTTTGACGGTTGAGTCCAGCCAAAGCACGAGCCAGTGAGACACAGCAGTAAAGCTGAAGCTGGCGTGTGGAATCGGTAGGTGGAGCAAGCAAACTGCCGTGGTAGTACTACACTGAATTACGCGAGAGTGCAAATGACATGATGAGGCTGCGCGACGGTTGATCCGGCGAGTTTCACACAGCCGGACCACACCTGGCGGTCCTGGTCCCGACCGACCGACGGGACAGGCTCTCATAGGACATAATGAACGAAAGACAATGCCAACCAGGGCTAAGAAGTAATGACTGATTTGTCCGTCGTAAATATGCGCAGGTCACTCGTGTGATCCGGCTGGCTTTGTGCATGTGTGATGTGGTGTGGCATTGGTTCCTCGGGAGATGATTCCACATTGTGATTGGCACGTGTTCACGAGCGAGAGGCAAAGTCAGTCCACATAAGAAACCCCGAATTAAATACGACCGTATCCATAAGTAGTAGTAGTATCCTTCGGCTGTTTGGTGTTTCGTACCTACCTATGAACCTGAGCACGGCGGACGTAGCTCCGACCTGGCCATGCCTGGGACATAGCTGTACCGCGCCGTCCGACCGCACCTGTCTCTGCAGAGTCAGGATGCGACTGAAATGTTCGCCGTTGGTCCGATCGGCCGGATAGTAATCATGCAAGAACAAAGGCTTCGATACGCATACGAGCCGACGACTCGGGAGCTCCCCCGACGAGGACATCATCGCTATAACCTGAAAATGGTGAGAGAAGCAAACCCAGACCGAAGAGGCCTGGCTTTGATATGCCATGCTGCCGGTGCGGAGCATGCGAGTACAAAAGATGCCCCAGCTCCTTCAGCTTAAGCTGTGGATGGACTGCTGTTCGAGCAGAAAACTGATAGGTGCGACCCAGGCTCTTCTCCTACCTTTCCTTCCCGCGGCGGCTCGCCCTCTCAAGACTCCTTAAGATCGGAAGAGAAATCTGCTTACATATTATAATTGAATGTCTAGAGAAACCCGAGGAGACTAAATACGGATGAGATGCATGGGATCACACGGAGTACAATAAACACCGGCGGAGGGAATGCAAATTTGAAACTCTAATTAGGTGGCCACGTCTTGCAGCGCTCCGAGCCCCCGGCTCCCGGCTCTTGATTCCCAGATCCACGGCAGCTGACCCTTGTGCGAAGTTGGACCTTGTCGTACGGAGTGTTCCCCGAATTCCATCGGATCGGACACTCTGGACACCGGCCCACTTACGTTCCCGGTCTGCTAACCTTGAGCCTGACTTCGGCGTTTCCTACTCCACCGTTCCATCACTCGGTGCCGTTCAATCCGCCGAGCCAGCAGTGAAACTTTCGCATATACAATGGAGGATGGCCGGCGAGGAGTATGGATGGTTTTCCCGCCTCTTTATTGTCTTGTGGACTCAACACGGTATTGTGAACAGGATGCGGCAAAAGGCATGGCGCAACAGAGTTCTCAACAATACTATATCAAGTAAGCAATGGGAAATCTGGCACAGCGATCGGTTGGCGTATATCAGATTCCAAGCGCTTACAGGCTAAGACCATAGGTACCTGTCACAGCCCTGCAACAAGCTTCGGTAGGACGGTGTCAGTATACTGCCACAGGTTCGCCGACAACGTGTCGCTCCACAGCCTGCCGGTGTACCACGTGTCCCCCCGACCCTGGAGGGCCGCCAGCCGCGTCAGGAAGCCCCCCTCGACGTCCGCCCTCGACACGTGCGCGGCCACGAGGCCGTGCGGCTGGAACAGGTGCCACGTCAGCGGCGGGCGCGCCGGGCCGGCGTAGTCCGCGGGGTACCTCAGCGTGCCGCGCTCCAGCATCCTGTCCAGCGCGTCCTGGACCAGCCGCCGGGCGGCGTCGGCGTCGAGGGACTCGTCCCCGACGGCGGCGACGCGGTAGTAGGGCGATTCGACGAAGTTGTCCAGCCGGGTGGCGAAGGGAGGCCGGGGCACGGAGAGCAGGTAGTTCGCGGGGGCGGCGGCGGAGGGCAGGTTCTGGATTGTGGTGTTTCGCGGCAGGGCTGGGTGGGACACGACGCCGACGTAGGACCGCGAGTGGGACAGCCGGGCGAACAGGGCCGCTGCCCCTGTTGCTGCTGCTGCTGCTCCCCCGGTGTTGTTGTCGGCCCCTTCCAGGCCGAGTGCGCTCGCCACCGCTGGCGTGGGCGCCGCGGCCAGCAGCAGCCGCCTGGCGAGGATGCGCGTGGTTTTGCCGGTGGCCGAGTTGCGCACCGTCAGCGCCAGCGTCGGGGAGGATGCGTTGATCCGGTCGCTGACCCGGTCGGTGTTTGTGACAGTGGTGGAGAGCATAACGTCGGCGGGCCCTAGCAGGCGGAGGGCGGCCTCGTAGATGTCCTGGTTGCGGCGCGTGACGGGCACGATGGTGGGGCTCTGGGTGAGGATCAGGCCCGAGGTCAGGTCGAGGTTGACGCTGCGGTAGAGCCACATGACCAGGCTGCCGAGCATGTCCCGGTTCCCGAAACCCGTGGCGGCGAACAGGCCCGGGACGCCAGTGGTGAGGTTGTGGCGCTCAGCGAACTCGCGGAATGTCATGAGCAGCTCCTCTGGTATCGGCGCTCCGGGGAGAGTCGTTGGGAAGTTCTCCCAGCCGGGCGACAGCAGGGGCAGGTAGGGCCTCACGGCCTCGACGTAGCGGTTCAGCGCTGCGACGCGGTCCTGGGACTGGGGAGGCGTGTAGTTCGTGACCTCTTCCCCTGTGGTGAAGTCGACGAACTTGGCCGTCAGCGCGGGCCGCTGGTACGGCTGCACGGCCACGCCCAGGCGGGAGAGGTAGGCGCGCGAGACGGGCAGGTCTCCCACGTTCTGGACGCCGGCTTCAAACCCCCGGCCCGTGGAGTTGTCGACGAAGGTGTTGACATGCCCTCCTAGTTTGTTCTGCTGTTCGACCACGACGACGGTCCGGCCGAAGTCTTCGCGCAGGCGCACTGCCGCGTAGGTGCCAGTGGAGCCGCCGCCCACGATGACCACGTCGCGCTCGATCGTCTCGTCGATGACGGAGGATGACGATGACGCCTCGTCGGCGGTTGGCGACGCTGCTGCTTGGGACGCGCCAGAGACGAATATTACCACGAGGAGGGTGGCGAGGCCGGTCCTCCGGGCGAAAATGGAACTCTTGAAGAAATTCATTTTGCCTTTCAGAGAAGCCACAGACTTACTACTAGTAGTACTTGTTGTCGAGGCGGTACCTTTGTCCAGGGGAAGGAGCAATGTAGTACTACCCCAGCATTCTAGAACAGATGCAGACAGATGCCGTGCGCACCCCTCCTTTATTTGTCTACCAGATGATACCAGGCAAATATTACATGGAGGGCCCGAATTCTGTACGAGTCTGCCGCTCCCGCGGCCGGCGCCTAAAATGCTAGTAGTCGTAACACCCCCGCAAACGACGGCCGTCATCCTCTGCCGCTTCTCTCCCC
>PYST01000188.1:33701-75294 GCA_003049485.1 Ophioceras dolichostomum
CCCCCCCCCTCTCTCTCGTGCCGCGACTTGGCGTCTTACCTTTGACTACCGTTGAACGTCCCGCAAACGGTCTGCATATGCATTGCTCTCTTGCAAGGGTCTAATTATCGGATAGACAAGAGTAACAATACGCCAGGCCACCCAAACCTTGCGAGGGGACGACCAGCGCCGTTTGTAGAAGACCAAATCGCATTCCACTACGAAGATCAAGCGGAACTCCAGGAACTTATTAGTTCGAACGTAGTAGCTTATGTGGAACGTCGACGTAACTCGTTATTCGTACTAATTAGACCAAAAAGGAGGTGGCGGGCAACACGCAAAAAAAAAAAAAAAAAAGAAGAGGACATTTCAAGCAACACACCCTGCGTACAGCGAGACTTGTGGGGCTATCAGTACCAGCACTACTAGTAATGCTCTGGTGAAAGACAAACACCGACAGAAGGCGAGCGGCCATACTCCGGTCCTGACGGCAGTCCAGTCGATCTCACGCTCCTCCATTTTCCACGCCGGTTCCAGTGATGAACACCACAAGCACTATAGCATACCTACAGAATAGTCTTCCCATAGCAAGGAACTGGCTGCCAACAAAATGGTCTGTTATTACTAGACGGGTCCGGTACCACCTTCTGCTGACATGCATGCTGTGCACATGAGATTATTGGACAGCAAAATGAGGCAGTCAACCTCGACGCGTCTTGAGAGAGCCCCCAGCCACCAAACAACGGAAAAGTGCACTTTCTTAAAACGAGGGGGTCCAAAGCCCCGACTTTTCACTTCCCCTCCCAATGTCCTCATGGCATCATTCCCTGCCAAGGGACATCCCTCGTGCGCTCCTCCCTTCCTGTAGCTACTTGGTGACCATCACACTCCCCGTTTTCCGTCTTCAGTCCGGCCTCTCTCCATCTCAAATCGTTTGCAGCGCGGTAGCAGCGCCTTGTTGCATTTTCAGCAACCGTGGCTTAGCTGCTCGCAAATCCGAAGTGACGATTGACCGCTCCACAAACTGGTAGCACAGCATAGCGTGCAGAACAGAGTTGGATCTGGTCGTGCTTTGCTGGAGTTCTTTCGTATCGTCCGGTGGACTGATAGAGCCCTCTGGTAGAAGACGAAGTTTCTACCAATGACACAATGTCAGATTGTACCGCTGAGTAAGTGTGGTTCTTCGCCCATGACAAGAGCGAAAAAGGAGCATCAATACGATCAAGAAGAAGCACAAGCGAGAAATGACTTTTCCCGAATCCCGGCCGCTACGCACATACCTCCTGATGTCCTTCGTGGTGACCTCCCCAACCCTGTTATGCTAACCCAAGCCCATCGGCCTCCCTCTAGGTTGTTGGCTGCAGATTTTGGTTCAGGAGCGCTTGGATATGTCTTTGAAGCCATCGGCCTGGCTCACAGCCTCAGGGACAAGCTACCGCAGTCTCCGACGATACAGGACATTAATCATATGCTCTCTGTTCACGAGGATCTGGTGCGTCTGTTGCCCAAGGCGAGCAGCGGGAAGATATATGAAACCAGGAAACTTGTAGACACACTGATAGCGTCGCGCTCCGCCCTTAGAATGGCAGATGCAGCTCGAAGAGTTTGCGCGCTCTGCGAATCGATCCTGGAGGATGACAACGGCTTCGACCAGCTTGACCGGGCGCGCTTGCAAGATTGCTACGCCCCCACCCTGCTCAGCGAGCGCACAGTCACTAACGACCAGCCCATCCTCGACAAGGCTTGCCGGCACTTGGGCGAGTGTGTCGCTCTGACCCCTGCAGGAGATGCCGCGAGGCCCAAGAGACTGCTAGCCTACGCCATGGCGCTCCATTATCGGTCTTCGAAGACTGGCGGAGAGGACCTCGACCAGGCAACCAAGATGTTCGAGGAATGCGTGGCCTCGACACCCCGAGGCGATGCCACCAGGATCCTTGCACTGGAACAGTACGCTGCCGCGCTTCACACTCGCTCCATCAGCACGACGAACGGGGAGGATGACCTCAACGCGACGCGCTGGGGGAGGCGATACAAGAAGTGCCCGAGACCACCGAGAGGGCCTAAGAAAAGGGACGCCTTAGAGGGATGCTCGCAAACTACCTTGCGGAAGACCCTCAAATCGGAGACAACACGTTGGAGCTCGACGCCGTGGCTCGACTCGCCGAAGGGCTGGGCAGTATTGGTTATACTTGGGCGGGCAAGGTATGGAGGGCGACGGCATGGCGTTTGTTGTCGTTTCTGCCGGTGGGACGGAGATGGTGTTTTGTGAATCTGGGGACAATTTAAATGAAGAGGAATCGGGGAGTAGGTCAGATGAGAAACCCCGGGAACGGTGGGGCGGGATGGAGGACATTTACGAAGTGATTCTCACGGCTCCGGCCTCTGCAGGTCAGTGCCTATGGTTGATGATGACGATGAGTGTATTGCGAAATCTACCAGGATGTAACCATCTCCGCTGTCTATTTCAACGCCGAACATTTATATCCCATCCCATTCATCCCAATTTAAATCGCCGTTCTATGTCCACGCACGCCAGAAAAGAAAGAGAGAGACAAGCAAACTCCAGAAGTCAGGAGCCCGGGGTTTTTTTTTCCAACCCCTTGATCACGTCTAACAGTCCGGCACACTGACAGGAACAGGAACGCTCGTCGCCAGCCCGCTCAAGCTCGTCTCCTTGAACTCGTTCCGCATCCCCAGCGCCGTCACGCGCATCGCCCGGATCGCATCGTCCAGGCTGACCTTTTGCGCGCGCGGGTCGCTGCTCAGCGCCAGGTTCGCGGAGCTGATCGCCTTGACGGCGCCCAGCGCGTTGCGCTCGATGCAGGGCGCCTGCACCAGCCCGCCGATGGGGTCGCACGTCAGGCCCAGGTTGTGCTCGATGCCGATCTCGGCCGCCTGCGCGACCGTCTCGGGGCTGGCGCCCATGACGGCGGCAAACGCGGCGGCCGCCATCGAGCACGCGACCCCTACCTCGGCCATGCAGCCCCCCTCCGCGGCGGAGATGGTAGCGCCCCGCTTGTACAGCATGCCGATCGCGGAGGCGGTCAGGAGGAAGGTCAGGACGTCGTGCTCGACCTGGTACTCGTCGCTCACGAACTGGACGGTGTACTTCAGCACGGCGGGGATGATGCCCGCCGCGCCGTTGGTGGGCGCCGTGACGATCCGGCCGCCGGCCGCGTTGGTCTCGTTCACGGCCATGGCGTACACAGTGAGGTAGTCCATCGCCGGGAAGGTCTTGCGGCGGATGGGGGAGGGGGGCACCAGGTGTGAGACGTCGCCGTGGATGCGGGGCAGGTTGGAGCCGCGCCTGGCCAGGAGCTCGCTGCCTGTTCTCCGGGCAGCATTGCCGTTTGTGGTGGTGATGCTGAGGTTGTCTCGTGTATCATCATCTCCTGGAGCAGCGGCAGCTTCCGCGGGAGAGAGGAGAGATTGCGCTTGAGCGGATGAGGATATATCCCCTCGTGGCCGACTTGACGTCTTGGCGGGATACATGCCCCTGGTAAGGCGCTTGTACAAGGCCGGCGCACGTCGGTGTAGTTGCAGGGATCCCGGAAGCTTGGAGCCCTCGGGAGCTTGCACTCCCTCGTGGATGCTGTTGTCCATGACCTCCCAGATGCGCCAGAGCTTGTCGTGTACCTCCTCGTCCGTGTACCCATGGCTCTTCTCGTTCTCGTACACGAGCTGCGCGATTGTGAGATTGTGCTTATGGCATAGGGCCAGCAGGCTCTGAGCATCACGGAAGGCGAACCGCGGGTGTTGCGAGCCGAAATCGCGCTGCTGCTCCTTGCCGGCACCCACAGAATCGGCGGTTGATGATCCGAAGGGGGATAGAGCCGTGCTGTTCTCGTCATCCGGCTGCTCCAGCTTGCCGATGTCTGCTGAGTCAGATGGTTTGATGATCTCCGCGCCAGCCCGCCGGTCAGGTGCAGCGTCCGCGCGACGAATCTCCTTGTAGAACAGGTTCTCAGCCAGATCCGCCGGGTGGCCCGCGCCAGGCTTGCTGCTGCTCGATTCGAGTGAAGTCGCTGCGGGAGTATCGGGGGCGATGCTCAATGCGCCATTGACGACGAAGCCACCGCCAACGCTGAAGAAATCGTTCGTCGCGAGCATGAACCCCTCGTCGTCAAAGACCATCAGCCGCATCCCGTTGCTGTGAAGCGGGAGCTTTTTGCCCCATTGCCAGCGGAAATCCTTGTCGTAGTCGAAGGTGATCTCTTTGCCGCCGCCGCCGACCAGGCCCTTGCCCAGAAAGAGCTTCTTGGTGGCCTTGATGGCATCAAAGCGCTTCGGCACGGAGGCCGTATCGACCATCTCGACGTCTGCACTCTCTAAGCCCAGGAGCAGGGCCGACGGCGTCATGTGGCCCTCCCCCGTAAGGGCCAAACTGCCGTACAGGGAGACATGGATCTTGGAGACTTTGCGAAGAAGGTTTGCTTCCTTGAGGTCGGTAATGAAGACTAGATCGAAGGGAGTCAGCAATGGCATGATGGAGAAAATAGCGTGTGATGAAAAGGGATGGTGGGATGGGAGAAGTGAGGCGTACTGTTGCCCGCCCGCATTGGTCCGACGGTGTGTGATGACGAAGGGCCAATGCCGATCGAAAACAAGTCGAAGGTGGAAATCACAGCGTGCTCACGATCCGCCTCGCTGTAGGTGCCCGTCTCGCTTGACGTAGGCGCGTCGTTGCCATCCTCGTCAACTTCCTTGCGGCCCTCATCGTCGGCGGGGGCGGTAGCGGCGGACGTGCTGCTCTGGCATCGTACTTGCAAAACCGGACCAGCGGCAGCAGCTGTGAGAGGAAGGCGGCCATATCGACTCCTATACTGGACAGCAGCGGCAGCTCCAGATTGGCCCAATCCAATCTGAAAGGGCGACGCGCCGACGACATATGGGTGTCGCCCGACTCGCGTCGCCCAACTGACGACGGACCCAAATCGGTGGTGGAGCCCTTTCACTCCCACCGCTCGGCGCATCGCGGAGCGCATCGTGAAGCCCCTCAGTGCTTGCCGGCTCTGGCCGTGAGGAGGTTATAGATATCCCGGCACGCTAGCTTGTTGAAGCTCATTCCGATGGCGGTCAACGAATTGGCAATTGGCGCGACGTGAGAGGACCAACAGGTTTCGGTGGCTGAGGCCAAGCACGGATCCACGCTGACGTTGTTGGTGCCGTGGATCCACCTCGTCCGATATCGGGCTAGCAAGCGGCACGGGATGGCCTCGAACACCGGCCGTCAAAATCGCGTTTGATGAATCCGTGTTATTTTTCTTTATAAAATCTGCCTGGCGTATCGAGCCCGAGTCCTAGATAAAAATGGCCTTTAAAAGAGCCTCTTTCGTCGCGTCCGTGTGAGTGAACAAGTTACGTTACACACAGTCCTGTCACTCACGCGCTCCGAGGCTTCCTGGCCATCATATACTCGGCGTAACCCCCATCCAGTATCATTGTTTCCTTCTCCTCAAACCCGCCGACCTTCTCGTAGAACCCCTTAGCGCTTCCATTGGCCTGCACGCAGACCTCCATGCCCTCCCCATCAGCGACCTCGCACACCCTCCGCAGCAGCCGACTCCCCACGCCTCCCCCCTTCACGGTCGCGTCCACGCCGAACAGCTCGACCAGGAGGTGGTCCGGCCCCCCTTTCCCCAGGTACAGCCGCTCGCGGAACTCGGTCATGCCGTTCACCGCGGGCGCGAGCGCGTCGTGGTCGTGATGCTCGGTGTATTCGACGATATCGAAGATGCCGCTGCCGCGGCAGGTCGGAGTGAACCTGCGGAAGAGCAGGAAGCCCACCACGGATAACGCCGGGTCGGGCGCGCCGGCATCCACGGCCACGAGGATGCGGCCCGTTGGGTGGTCCGCCATCTGCTTGGCCATCAGGCCCGCCCACCAGTCGCGGATCGGCGGCGTGTCCGGGAAGGTCTTCCTCATGAAGGCGTTCGTCGGGTGGAACGAGCGCGCGAATATGGTCGAGAGGGATGGGATGTGCTCTTTCGCGGCCTCCTGGATCGTGATCCGGGAAGAGGGGCCGGTGGCTGCTGCGGAAGCCATGGCTAGCTTTTTGGTGCGTATGCTTCTTCTGTGGAAATAGTTACCACTCTTAGCGTGAATACAGCGAGGGAATGGATGTGATTGAAGGCGGTATCAAAAGTAAGTACCCTGGAGTCGTAAACAACTGAAGCTGCCTTGAACTAACTCCTCTGGCATTTAAACTCTCCGCTTTCTACATTCTGCGGCCGGATGAGTCACTCATGCAGTAAGCCAAGCTGTAAAGGGCGTCAAATCACACCCTGCTCGGACTCTTGCCCGTACCTTCCATAAATTCACAAATGCACCTTCGCCCGAGGACGTAAACAAGCAAGCGGACTCGGACGTTGAGATCCTATTCCACGTCATCATTTATTACCTCTCTTATGAATGACACTACCACAAATGGTAGACAACAAGTTGCGTTCAGAAGACTTCCGTGGCCGAAACGAGTTGCCCAGACCGCGACAGGACAAGGCGGTTGCTAGGAAGCAGTATCTATAGCTGCAAGCGAAAGTCTCTCAGGAGAGCTTGGGCTTACCAACGGGGCTCCAACTAAGGACGTCGCGTACGAGACCTAGTGTGTTATAGAGGGGAATCGTCGGGGAAGCTAAAGAATACTACTGTCTTCGCAGTTGTCGCCGTAACGGTGTGAGCGACACTTCCCACAGACTAGACGGGTGTAGTTGTGTTCGAGGTGTCGGTCCCCTGAGTTGATATGGCCGCACTGGCAGCACTACCAGCGCATCCGACCAGAGGACGACGAACTAGCAATGTACCCACTGCCGCTAACGCCAGAGCTCTTGTTGCTCCTGCCGGCCGCGTAGCCCCCAGTGTGTGTCGCTGTATCAGATCATCCCGCCGATTCCGGAGGAGTACTGCCAAGCCCGTCTATGCGCAACAAGATTGTTTCTTAGCGACGAGAAGGATTCAAAAGAGACTAAGTTGTCCACAATCACAGGAAGAGACAGCATCCGCTGTAGGGCGGCTCGAAGAGAACACAAGGAATGCGGCCGAGTCAAGCATGAGCCCCTTTGCCCGTCGTTCCTCCCACCCTCGCTTTCTTCGTGTCGGTATTGCCAGTGCCGTTGCTGTTCGGGAACGGATCTTCAATGGCGGTTAGTGCATAAGTACCTTTTTCAGAGGCAATAGTTAGTGCGAAGGAGCAACATATCTGCTGCTAAGTTCTCCAAGAAGCTGGGATATATGGAGGACAGCAGTAGGAACTTTTATTCTCAAATGTGAGGGGTCGTCTGGAGGAGAAGTCAGGGCTACAAAGGAAAGAAACACCGTCTCGAAGCGGGAATATCACAGGCGCTGGTAATACCACTGAACACCACATCATAATCCCTTTTCTTGTGCATTCATTTCTATGTCATGGAAGTGCTTCCCCAAAGAAAGAACTTATAACGACTCCTCTGCCACGACCTCAACGCGAACAACAGCCTCCTTGTGTATTCCCTGTAGCGACGGCACGGCCACCACTACCTCACACATATGCCTTGGCCCTTTCGCTCAGGTGGACCTTCATCTTCATCCCATCCACCGGCTTGGCAGTCACGATATCGGTCTGTTGTGAAGGAGGAGAAAAAAGAGATTAGTGAGAGAGAGCTCATTAGCATCAAAAGAAAAGAGGTCGCCAGCACAGTCTGACCTTAAAAGGAGAAGGGGAAAACAATACGAGGATCAACGAGGACTTACGTTGTAAATCAGCGACTTCGTCTTATAAAACCCCTTCTCATCAACAACCAGCTCGCCCGTGCCCTCGTCCCTCTCCAGCTCCCCCAGCCCGACCTTCTCGAAGTCGAACCACCGTCCAACGCAAGCCAGCACGACGCGGACCTGCAGGTTAGCCAGCTCCGACCCCGTGCACCGACGGGGACCCCGCTCGTAGGGCCGCCACGCGCCGTCCGGGATGTTGCTGTTGATGTTGTTGTTGGGCAGCCACCTGTCGGGCACGAAGTCGTCGCGCGTCTCCTCGCCGTAGACGGCCGGGTCGCGCTGGATGATGAGGGCGCGGGGGCTGAGGATCAGCCCGTCGACGACGAGGGATGAGCCGTCGGGGAAGGAGAGCGTCGTGTTGGAGTTCTTGGGCGCTTGGCGCGCTGTGGTTCCCGGTGGGTAGAGGCGGAGGGTCTCTTTGATGATTGCGTCGGTGTCTGTTGTGCGCGTGCGTGTGTGAGGTTAGGCAGGCAAGTCGAGAGTCGTTGTGGTTAAGTGCCTAAGTAGCTTGTGGAAGACTGGGCGATGTCTGCGATTTTCTTCTCTTTAGGGTCTCGATTGGCTGAACTCACACTTCAAACGCGCCATGCGCTCTCCGTTACCAGATTCCATCAGCTGGGCCATGACGGCGGACGGGCGCGGATCCGTGCCGAATACCTCGTCGAGCTCGTCCCGCAGCGCCTTCAGCACCGCGGGGCTCCGATGGAGCTCGTAGAAGACCCACTGCATCAGGATGCTGGTGGTGTCGTGGCCGGCGAAGAGGAAGCCCCGGCACGCGTCACTGGTCTGCTGCAGGATGGCCGGGGTGAGCTCCTTGATGCCTGTCAGAGACAGCACCGCGACGCTTCGGGACAACGTCGCCGTCGGGTCCTTTTGCAGCTTGGCGTGCTCCTTGATGATGTTGTCCTTGAGGATCCCGTCGAGCTTCTTGTCGAGGCGGCGGATCGTGCGCTCGTTCTCGGAGAAGTACCGGCGCAGCCAGAGCTCGGTGGAAAAGGGGTCCCTCTTGGCGAAGGCGTGCGAGAGGGTCTGGTAGGTCGTGAGCAGCTCGCTTTTCTTGCCGTCGCTCTGTGCTTTGAGGTCCATGTCGAATGATACGGCGCCTGATGATTGACAATGGAGACGACGAGATTGCGAGTCAGTTTCGGGGACAGCTCGCTCGAATTCGGCAGTCTTTCTCGGACTGTGGCCTGCAGAAGTGCCGGGGAGGGATTGCAAACACGCACCGATGACATCGAATGAGAGGTTTGTAGTCAGCTCGTCCACGCGGAACTCTTCACCGGACGCAGCTTTTCTCTCCAAATGCCCGATGAAGAACTTGGCCTTGTCCAGGATAGGCTTGACGAGGGTGAGCAAGTGCTGAGGCTGGAATCCGGGCAAGATGCGCTTGCGAAGGTCCTTCCATTCATCGCCCTGTCGTTTCCGGTTGCGTACATTGCGGTGGCCGGTCAGTCATCAAGTCCTCCTGTGGCATGCAGGGAGGATCGCTCAGGGATATCTCTCACATCTAACGTGACAAGAGACCGCGCGCCCACCAGAGGCGCCAGGTCCTGCATGGACGGGTCCTTGGGCATGCTGGTGGTAAATTGCTTGGAGGCTCGAGTGACCTGCTCCGCAAGGGCATGGCTGAAGATGAACAACACAACAAAGTCTCGGACGGGTCGCCAATCGAGTAGGAGCGCCGGTGGGCGACCCAATTTCTCATACTGTTCGTAGAGAATGACATCTGTAAAGAGGTGGTTGTACGGAGGGTTGGAATCATCAGCGGGGTGTGATCATCAAACAGCCACGAAATATATCCAGCCTGGTACAGTTTTGAAGAGGACAGAAGGAACGCAGCCGCACCAAAAGATCGGCCAATTGTGCCTTCGAGCGCGGCTTTCTCTATCCATGGCCAGTGGCCGCGCTTTGGGTCAGGGAGCTCGGGTTGAGGGAAATGCGCCCATTGCTTTGGGTCGATCGTCTTGCTCTTGTAGTTGCGCAAGAAGTAGAGCACGGCGACCGGAAAGAGAGCCAGCAAGGCCGTTGGCCAGCGTACGACAAGCTGCTCGAGGATCCCCATCTTGACGATATGAACTTAGAAGCCCAAAGTGATCAACCGTTGTCGCGTGAAAGAGGGGGCGAAGAGGTTGGAAGCCGTCGGCGCGTACGGCGGGGGAGGGACACCCCCTTTTGTCCCTTCATTCGGTGTGCCTGCGCCGACCTCGCAGCCGCAGCGTCGTATGCCATCACTCTCGCCGTCGCGAATCGTCCACTCCAGTGCGTCTACCGGACCGATGCTTGGTTGGAGAAGCATTGGTCTGGGGATGTAGTATTTATTACAAGAAAGCTTGGCCGACTAGACCCCGCAACTGCTTTATGTTTGACGAACCAGACGAATCCGTTCCCTGCAATCGCGACTCTTGCCCAACGTGATTGACCAATCCATCTTATCTGATCATCAGATAAGATGTGACAGACATTGCATGAAGGTATCATCGGCCCCCCTTCCCCCACCGCATCGGAGAAGATTTTTTTCGTCTGGCGCGATTTTTGTTGTTCTGTTTCTTTCTGTTTCTCCTCGAGTAAGAGATGGTTGAGTGGTAAGCACATTTCTCCTTGCCTGGGCATCAGGTTGTTCTGATCGCGTGAGGACAAGGGTGAGGGGAACACCTACCCGTCCGGACGCAGAAATAAATGTCACTCTCCAAAGTCGCGTTGATCACCTCATCTAGGTACCTGCATCACGTCAAACCCAGAGTTGTAAGTCTGTAGTAGAACATACAGATTAAAACGAAGGCACAGAGGACAACCGAGGCTGGAAGCCGCCGTAACCGTCACCGTTGCTGGTGGGGTCCAGCAGTGGGATGAGGTCCCCAGTCTGGCGGCGTCTGGAATGAAGGGAATACCGCAGAAAGAAACTGTCGTTCAGGTTAGGATGTAGATGCGCTCCATTGCTGATGCAGAGAGGCAGAGAGAGGAAGAGAGAGAGAGAAAAAAAAAAGTAGGAAAAGTTTGCAACCCAGAGGCGAGACTGAGAACGAATAGGAGCGAATAGGAGAAAAGAGGGGGAGACAAGATGACCAAAAGACACAAACCAGACCACAGTCACGTGACTTTTCTCAAATCACCAATCTGGTGCCCTTTTCTCAGCGATATGGTTACGAGACCATGGTTTTATGATAACCTGCAAAAGTCTGGAGCTATTTTGGGTCTGGCCTGGCACTCTCTGCTGTGTCTCCGCCAGATGTTCAAGGCATCCGGCTCCACGACGGCAGCAGCTGTCTCGGAGCCGATTCCCCCAGCGTCATTCGATCGCGGCTGATCGATGCGCAGACGCGAGAGCGCGGCTCAAGTGGGGAGGACGTCGAATCCTTCCTGGCATTATTTGAGCACCTGCTTCAATCGGGCCCTCTCATTGGGGCCTCAAGTTGCGAAAAACACGAGGACGTCGGACTTGGCCCATTTTATTTGACTGCCAGGCTGCCATCAGCCGCCCCTTTTAAACATTGAAACCCATACGACATCTGGGCACGCCTACGCCGTCAGAAGATCGGATTTCCTAATCCGAGATCACCTAACGTAGGCATGACAGGCGACCCTAGAAGGAATATTTCTCGCCTTTTTCTTGACACTTTTATTTACGTGGCGAGTCTCTCTCTCGTCATACAATACGCTGGGCAAACGCTGACTCTGGCGGTCGGCTCGAATTGGGATTCTGTCGACAAGGCGCGTCCGGGGCTGTGGGCTCTGGGCGTACCCCTGGGATCATTGTAGGAGGGGGCTCAATATCCCAAGACACTTGGCAGGCAGGTTGGTGCAATATATAGGTCCCAAAGCATGTTGTCGCGATATCTCCACATCCTGTGACATTCCTTTGCGGCTTTTCTGTCTCGAATCACCATCACACGCATGCGTTAGCGTCCGTCAAGCAGCATGTCTTCACAACCTTCGCTTGCGGGCTCAAGACAGCGGAGGAGGCCTCTCGTGTCCACTGTGTTCTTGTCTCTACTATTTTTTTCAGGTATGGACACCCGGATACCCCTTCAGTGTAAACACGAGGACTTCGGCTGACGATGATAATGATGCTGATCCTCTGATGACTCAGGGGTCGCGCTCGCCCAAGTCAGCTGCGCGAACGTCACAATCGCCAATGCGGCGGAGGCAGATGTGGTTCGCAAGAATTGCCGAGAGATTGAAGGACGCCTAATGCTGGCATATGAGCTGGCCCAAAGCATCAACCTGGACGGGGTCGAGGTGATTCGTGGCGATGTCTACCACAGCGGGTGCGAGATCACCGGCGTGCCGTGCATCATCCCTCCAATGTTCACCATCTCGAGCTCGACGCTCCAATACATCGGCGGCAACTTCGATGTCTGGTGGTTCCAGGGCCTTGAGAAGCTACTCTTCCCTAAGCTGCACACCATCATGGGCGGCCTGACCCTGAAGCGTACGCACAACCTCACCACGCTCGAGATCCCCAACCTCTCGCGCGTCGGGGGCGTCCTCCTCGAGTGCCCGGCGCTTACCAACCTGACCCACAACGGGATCGAGTCCTTCACCAAAGACGTCGGTGGCGTGACCTTCTGGTCGGCCGCCGTCGACTCGGTCGACAGCTTCTTCCGGAACCCGCTGAACATGTCGGACCGCAACAAGTGGATCGGCTCGTGGGTCGTGCTGGACAGCAACGACCTGCCGAACGTGAAAAAGGCCACCTTCGGGTGGTCGTACGTCGAGGTGGTCGAGGTCCGGGGGGACATTCGCCTCACGCTGGGCGGACCGAACACCACCGAGATGCACATCGGAGAGTTGAGCCTGACCAGACGCGTGCCGGACGTCGAGCGCGCCTCGACGCTGCAGAAGCTCTCGGTCGGGACCGTCGACCTGGACCGGGTGAGCAGCGTCGCGCTCCCGTTCGACGACGTGGACGAAGTGCTGGTGAACAGCGACGCGCTGGAGTCCTTCGTCCTGCCGCCGCAGGCGGCGAACTGGAAAAACCTCACCCTCAAAGTAGCGGGACGGAACCTGAGCCTTGGCCCTGAGAGCGACTGGACATGGCCGACCGGGGACATGTGGTCGCTATCAATAGTTGCGAAGCTCAACAGCGAGTTCTTGTGAGTAAGCCCTCTCTGTTTAGGCATTTCGCCCCCTTTTCTACTCCCCCCCTCCCCTGGCGTTGCCAAAACTGAGGTATGGGCAGCAAAAAAAAGGGAAAAAAAAGCATCCTCGCTAACGGAATCCCTCCTATTCGCAGCGCAAGCTTCTTCGAGACCCGCAACCCGAACGACGTCAACTCGACGACCCGCCCGAGGGTGCTCGGCAAGGTCTACCTTGAAGGCCTTGCGGGGTCTAACTTCACCTGCGCTCCCTTCGACGAGCTGCAGCGCCAAGGTGTCTTGCCGAAGCAGTATAACTGCGACAACCTCACGAGCTCAGACAAGAGCGCGGCCGGCGTGGGTAGGTCGGGGATGGCGGCGGCGTCGAGCTTGTGGGTAACGTATGGGATATTGACCGCATCCGCCCTGGTCTTCGCTTGGTAGACCTACCTCCGAACGTTCACTGCTCGGTCGCTGCCTTTTTGGAAGATGTATCACCGTAATATCATAGACATCTAGACGCTGTTTAACCACGAAAGGGACGTTCGCGTGTGCATATCTTGGTCGAGGCCCGGCCGCATCCGACTAGTAGCGCTAGTACCTCAAACCTGAGTACCTAAGTAAAGGTAAGTAGGTAGGGACCTCGTAAACTGCGTGGTTGTTGCTCCTGGGTCACAACTTCGCACGTGTGCCTCTTTCCTGGACCGTTAACTTTAACCCTGTGCAACGACGCACGACGGGCTTGGCCCGCAACCCCGGTTCACCCGTCCGACCGGCTGAGCTAGGCACCTATGGTATGTAGAACCTTAGCAATCGGATTCCTACCTATTCATATCAGCCGGTGTATATTAGGAGTCATAGGGAGACAGAGATAGGCGGGGCCGGTTCTCCCTCCTTCGAGGATAAACTGGCACTGCTGCTACCGGCTAAGTGAATCTTAAGGATCCACGTGGTAAGCAAGATTTCCCGTAAATTTCCCATGGGCTAACTCTGTAAGACACATCTGGTCATTTTCTCGGGTGGGCGATACTTTCGTTTCCGCCCGCAGACAGTCTAATGTGGACGGTGGTCGTTATGCAAGGGTCCAAGATCTTGATTAACATGCCCGATTTGTACAACGTTGTCGTTCGTGGATGGCTGGTTATTAGTGGCGAGGCGTCTGTCGAGAAAATTTTGTAGCATGTTTTACAGCACTGGAAGATGCTTATGGTATATAGTACTAGTATTCACGCTGCTCTAACGCCAGCCGCCACTCGGCTGTCATCCTTTTAGGCCGGATTCGCCAAGCGATGAGCAGGGCGGTTGTTTGAAGAACGGACGGAGAAGCCCCAAGGATTCTCCTGCCAAGTATTGCCATCGTGACAAGTGAAGAAGAGGAAGAGGGGGGAAAGGGGAACCAGAATCCATCGGCCGAAGATACCCCGCCACACGGGACGAAGCGAAAGCACATCCAATGGATTGACCTATAATGATCGGGGAATCGGGAGAACCTCAGTTGGGCCTTGAACGTCTACACCTCAAAGCGGGAACTATTCCTGGGGACAGTAATATCCTGACGGCACGAAATAGTGTTTGGTTGACACGAGACTCGAATGGGTCTTGAGCTGAGGGGCTCAGCTCATGAAGGAGTGAATTTTATGCCCGATACTATCGAGCCGTATCCACTAGTAGTTGCTACCGGAGCATCAACTTGAAGTCTTGCTCGGACTCTGACCTCACTATAAACGGCTCGACTAATAACCCAGCTCCGACCCACCCAATAGCCGTACAAGACTAGAAAAGTCTCGATCACCATCCCGTGCTACCTGCCTTCTCGGCGCAGAGCTTCTTCCTGGAGGCGAGTATAAGGGAATAAAATGTGGCTGACCTGCCTGCCTGCCAAGCTGCCATCAGGCCGTGCCGTCCTTGCGCGCCATCGTGGTCGGCACATTGGGAAACTGGGTGGTATTCGGACTGGATCGGACATCCGCAATGCTCCCCTGGAGGTAGCTCGAACCTACCTCTCGATTCCCAGCTGCCCATAACGGCGCTTACCAATTATTTGATCTTCCAATATTCCTGCATGGAAGCTACTACATCGGCAGGAAAGGTAGCCGGGCCTGGACGGGCGGCAACCGGCGAAACCTTTTTTCACTAGTGAACCTCCCCCGCCCGCCAGGGACAATGGCATGCACCCTTCTGGGCTGGATCCCGGGAGGAGGTTGCTAGGCACTGGTCTGGGCAGGTCATCGCGCGGGGTCTCCGCAGGTTCCTTGGGGACGGCTGCGAGGGTGACTCTTGGCTGCGTCCCGCCTGGGCGCTGGGCAGGGGATGGTATATAGACAAATGCCCCTCCTCACTGCCGTGGCGCCCTTTGCGGCCCGAGGCCTGTCTCGGAGCTCTAGAGAGCAGGTGGTAGCTAGGTGCTTACACATTGCTCTCACCTAGTTCACAACAGCAACTATGTGGCTCTCCTCGATCCCAGTCGGCGTCACTCTCCAGCTGCTCCTCCATGCGAGGGCAGCCTGGGCCGCCGCCAACTTCGCCTTCGAGGGAGACGAGCTCCGAGCCGAAGAGACAGTCAACTTCCCCGCCATCGCTTTCGGGGATGCTGATACGCCCCGCTCGTCGCCGGGGGGCCGCACAGGCAGCGCCCCAGCGTGCAAGCTCCAGCCAGAGGACGCGGCGTGGCCAGCGCTGGAGGAATGGGCCAAGCTGAACAGCACGCTCGGAGGCGCGCTACTCCACCCGAACCCGCCGGCGATCGTGTGCTACCGCAACGACCCGGCTTACGACCGCGACCAGTGCAACTGGTTGCTGACCAACGGCTCCTCGTCGCACTTCTACCTGGACGACCCTCTCACCGTGTTGACGCGCTGGACACAGGGCGATTCGTGCCCGCTCAACATACGGCCGACGGGGAACTGCACCAGAGGTGGGTTCCCCTACTACGTCGTCAACGCGACGACGGTGCGCCAGGTGCAGATCGCGGTCAACTTTGCCAGGAACAAGGACATCAGGCTTATCATCAAGTGCGTGAATGGATGCCACATACCTCCCCCTAACAAACCAATAAGTAGATCAGATCATCAGACTGACTGCCGCGCGAGCGAGAAAACTGCTGACTCCGATGAAAACAGGAACACCGGCCACGACTTCGTGGGCAAATCCGCCGGCCGCGGCGCCATCAGCATCTGGACGCACCACCTCAAGTCCTTCGAGTTCATCCCCTCCTTCCGCATCGGCCCCTACAACGGCATGGCCGCGCGCGTGGGCGCCGGTCTCGAGAGCTGGGAGATGTACGCGCACATGCGGCGGCACAACATCCACCTCGCCGTCCCCGGCGACAGCACCGTGGGGCCGTACGGCGGCTGGATGGCCGGAGGCGGGCACCACAACCTGGCGTCGTACGTGGGCCTCGGCTGCGACCAGGCCCTGAGCATCCAAGCCGTCACGGCCGACGGCCGGTTCGTCACGGCGGACTACAACACGAACCCGGACCTGTTCTACGCCCTGCGCGGCGGCGGGCCCTCGACGTACGCAGTCGTCACATCCGTGATCGTCAAAGCCCACCCTGCCCTGGAGGTCGTGCAGTCGCCCCTGCGCTTCTCCACGGCGCTGATCGGCGCGAACCGGACCGACGTGAACGAGATCTTCTGGACCGGCGTGAGCGCCACGTACTGGTTCTGCAAGCACGCCACCGACGCGGGTGGGACCGTGTACGACTACATCTCGCCCGTGGGCGATAGCCCCGCCGACGGCTTCACCTTCCAGTCCGACTTCGAGATGCCCGCCGTCGGCGCAGCAGCGGCGCAGGCGTTCGTGCAGCCGCTCTACGACTCGCTCAACGCGCTGGGCATCAACGTCACGAACCCGACCCCCAAACCGTCCCCGCGCTCTAACGACACCAGCGGCGGCAAGGGCGACGTCCCAGGAGACTCGCGTTTCACCACCCGGCTGTTCCCCCGCAAGAACTGGGAGGACTCGTCCCTGTTCGCGGCCACGATGGTGCCCATCCGAAAAGCGGTCGAGTCCGGCTACACGTTCCACGGGATCCACATGAAGCCCTGGGCGTCCGTCGCGGGCTGGCCCGGGGTAGACAGCGGCGTGAACCCTGCATTCCGCGCCACGCAGATGCACGCCGACCTGTTCGACCGCGCGCAGGTCAACGTCAACGCCAACGCGACGCGGTGGCTCGAGACCTGGCGCACGCTGAACGCCCTCATGCAGGCCATACGCGACGTGACGCCGGGGCCCGAGGGGGGTGCGTACGTGAACGAGGCGGACAGGCTGGAGCCCGGGTGGCAGAGGAGCTTTTGGGGGGAGAAGTACGAGAAGCTGGTGGGGATCAAGAGGAGGAGGGATCCGTGGGGGGTATTTTATGCGGCGACGACGCCGGGGAGCGAGGAGTGGGAGGTGAGGACGGCGGATGGGCTGCCGACGCAGAATGGGAGGTTGTGTCGGGTTGGTGCGCCGTGAGTTGAGTTCGTTGGGGGGAATGGCGGTTGCTGTTGGGCAGCACAGCAGTGATTCGGATAGGGCATCTATGGGTTGCTTTGAATACTCGAAGGAACCAGAGGGAAATGGCCTGGCCTAGTACCAACTAAATCGCAGTAGTGGGGGAATCTGTTGAAAAAGTAAGTTAGCGACTGGGGTATGAGAAGTCTACCTAGCAAGGTACCGAGGAAGGTAATAGAGGTGCTCCGTAAACAAAATCACTACCTAGATACTTTGACGCGATCCAGACGTAACAATATGCTTGCTTCTGTGCACGCCGATGCCGCGAGGTAGGTACCTGCCGCAGGTACCTTAGGCACTTAATGACCGAACGAGGGGGTTTAGGCAAGAGGCAGAGGCTTAGGGTGAAGTTAACGCAGGACAATTGGGTCTTTTAGAGACCAAGATGGCCTCCTAAGGCATGGTGCTTTTTAATTGAGGATATAGAAAGGAACACCTAAGCGGCCGTCACATTGTCCATAGTGGCGGCCTTGGCACAAACGACGTAATCATCATCAGTCCGAGTCGTCGCTATCGCTGCCGCTGCCGCCACTGTCGCTCCCACTGCCGCGATGCTCGTCCTTCTTGTGTTTCTTATCCTTGTCCTTCTTATCCTTCTTGTGTTTCTTGTGTTTCTTGTCCTTGTGTCCGCCGCCGACGTGACTATGTTTGGCGCCGATAGATGTTAGCGGGGACGACGACGCGGAGGGAAGGGCGGCGGGATGACAGCGAGGGATAAGTGAACAGGTAGGTATGAATGGTGTGAATGGGTAAACCGTGAACAGGGAGGTAAGTAACTCACGGCTTGATCTTCTCCTCGGCGAAGTGTCCGCCCACACTGCCAGCCAGCCCCGCGACAACGGTGGCTAGGCCACCACCGCCCATCGCATGGGCTGCGACACCCGCAGCACCAGCGCCCAGGACAGCGCCAGCGAGGCCACGCTCGTCGCCGGGACCGCCGGGACCGCCGGGGCCGCCCTGCTGGTATGGTTGCTGGCCTCCGGGGTATGGCTGCTGGACGCCTTGGTGGTACGGCGGCTGACCGCCCTGGTACGGCCCCTGCTGGTTGTAGCCCTGCGGTTGTTGCTGCGGGGGATAGCCCTGTTGTTGGTACTGCGCCGGGGGCGGACCGCCCGGGTATCCGGCGGGAGGCGGGCCTCCGGGGTATCCGGTCGGGGGAGCGCCCGAGTAGCCTTGCTGCGGCGGGGGGTAGTAGTTGCCGCCCAGGAAGGAGGATGGGAAGGAAAGGTTTGCGTTAGCAGATCGTTGATCGTTGATCGTTGATCGCGGTCTGCTGGGAGAGCTGGGCAAATGCGCCGTGCAGCTGAAATCTAACGAACCTGGGGAGGCGGGCCTCCGTAGCCCTGCTGCTGCTGGCCGTAGCCCTGCTGGTACTGGCCCTGGCCTTGCTGCTGGCCGCCGCCGCCGTAGTAATCTTGCGCGGACATTCTGTTGGTTGGGTTCGTCGCCGATTCTAATGGGTTGGGTCGGTGTGGGTAAATGGTTTCTGGCTTCTGCGGGGAAGCAAGTGCGAGGGGTTCGCTGGGAGGACCGGACTGTCAATGGAGGCGATGGAGGAAAGGGAAGAACAAAGAAATAGGCAAAGATGAACGGGGAATCGGCGCGAATGAAGACGGTGATTGTTGGCTACCGCTTGCCTGGTGGTTGTGTGGATGATGACGACGCGCGAGACAAAGAAGAAGGAGGCCGCCGCGGCCAGTCTCTGGCTGCGTTACCTCGCACTTGCTCACTCACGGGTCAGCTCAGGAACCATCATCACTCGCTTGCTGCGCGTCCTCTGCCCCTCAACCCCTCAATCTCAGCTGTCATCGCGCCACTCGCCGGCAGACCCTTGCTGCGCGGGGGTATCGACGGGAAATTAGGGGGAATGTCGGTGACACAATCGTGGCGCAGCCAGAGCCCTGTTTAGCTGTCAAAAATTCCAATGAACGAGACATTTAGTTACGTTAGGGCGTAGACAGCTGATGTCATCAATTGAATTTTAGGTCCGACCGGGAAGCATTAGGCTGTTCTGCCCGCCGCGAAGCCCTGGAACCTGGCCTCGATTCAGAGACAGGAGGAACTCAATGTTTACTCTCATCTTTCGAGAAGGTTGCGCGATACGGCCAAGTAAATGCTATTCGCCAAAACAATGCCCCTATCGCGTCCCGGTCTTCCGAGTAGGCCAACGAACAATTCCCAGACACACGCGACCCAAGATGCAGCCAGCATCTGACTGCCGGGCTGTTGAGGTCGGGGTGCGGGGGACCGTTGATCTCTGCGAGTGTGCGGCGTTTCCATCACCCCTCGCCCCCGAGAGCTTTGCCATACCGACTGGCGATGGCTTCCCCTCGAGCCCCCAAACCGAACCGAAGCATTGAAACCCCGGCCCTTGTACATATTTGTATGCAACGCCTTGACGTTCCGAGTAACGAGCGATGTCTTCTTCTTCTCTTACCTCGCAGTACGAATACAACCCGCTCGCCGCGCCGGAGTCCTTCCGGATCGTGGAGGTCCTCCCCGGCAGGATCGAGGATGCGATCCGGTGCGTTCTACACCCCGTCGAATGGACCGACAAGCCCCAGTACGAGGCCGTCTCCTACGCCTGGGGCGACCCCAAGGCGAGGACTCGCATCATCTGCGGGAAGGGGGACGTCCTGGACGGAGCGGGACTGGACATCACCAAGAATCTGCACTCGGCCCTTCTGCATTTCCGCTATGAGGACCGGTCGAGGTTCCTGTGGGCCGATGCCCTGTGGTAAGCACATTACTGCTCTTGGCTATCGCCCACACTCCCGCCACCCGCTCGACTAACACGGTTCCTCAAACTATGCGGCAGCATCAACCAGCGCGACATCCCCGAGCGCGGGCTGCAAGTCAAACAGATGAAGCGGATCTATGAATCCTCCCAGCGCGTGCTCGTGTGGCTCGGCCCGGACTCGGAGTCGCCCCTCCCGCCACAGGCCTCCCTCGCGATCGACACCGTCCGGCGCATCACGCAGTACCTCATCGCGCGCCTCGACGTCTCGCTCGACGAGCTCAAGCGCCAGGACAACATGTACCCGGACCTCCTCTTCCCGAACCGGTCCCGCGTTCCCTTGCCGGACGCGTGCGACGTCTTCGTCACGCCGGACATGTGGCGCGCCCTCCTGTGGTTCTATTCGCACGCCTACTTCACGCGCGTGTGGGTGATCCAGGAGGTCAACGCGCACCGCGAGCGGCTGGTGCACTGCGGGCGCTCGGCCATCGAGTGGTCGCAGGTCGAGCTGGTGGCGGGCTACATCGTGCTGGAGACGGCTTTTTCGAAAAGCAGGGGTTTTTCCAAGGCGCACTGCTGGTGGGTGTCCACCGTGGCCACGGAGCTGCGGCACGCGCGCAACTGGCTGCACATGCTGTACCTCGCGTCCAACTTCTCGGCATCGGACCCCAGGGACGTCGTGTACGGCCTGAGAGGGATGATGCGCCTGGAGCGGGAGGACGCGGCCGCGATGCTCAACCCGGACTACGGCAAGACGACTCTGCAGGTGTACCGCGACTCGGTCGAGGCGGCGCTGCTGGACTACGGCGGCTCGACGAACGTGCTGGTGTACAGCAGCGGCAGGGCCGACGAGGAGCCGCCGTCGTGGGTGCCGCGCTGGGACAGGGCCATGCTGTTCCGCAACCCGTTTCGGTTCGGGAAGCCGGTGCCGTGGCGGCCTGCGGGGGACAGGAAGGCTGTCTGGAGCATCGACCGGGATGGGTTCGTCCTGACGGTCGCGGGCCTGGTGGTGGACTCGGTCGAGCTGGTCGCGCCGTACCGGGAGACGCTTTTCGGAAACGTGATGATGGCCTCGGAGGAAGGGCGAGGGGCGCTGAGAAGTGCTTGGGAGAGAATCCTCGCCACCGTGGCGCAAGCGAGGCCTTCGTCTGTCGTTGCGCCGCTAGATGAAGAAATTCTCACTACGGTCGCGACATCGTTCTCATTTGGGCTTGACGACAAGTGCAGTCCCGCGGAGCCGAGCCTCCTCATGCGTAACTTTGTCGCATATCTCGAGCAGCTTCTTGATGGGGAGACTTTCGGCCGGTTTGTTGCGCCGGCTGTCTGGCAGTCTGCCGCAGAAGGTGGCGGCTCGGCCGCCGCATTCGGGAAGCCTGTGTGGGACTTTGAGTACCCTCAATCCAGCGTGTTTGTAACGCGGGAGAGGAGACTGATCGGATGCTCCGTGGATCTGGCTGAACCTGGAGACGTCCTGTTTATCCCGCTAGGTTGTTCGTATCCGCTCATCCTTCGCCCCAACGGCGATCCCGGCGGCGACCGCTTCCGGATCAGTGGCTACTGCTTTGTTCACGGGATCATGTATGGCGAGATAGGAAATTTTCCAGAAATGCAACTCAAAATTATCTGAATTTGGTACGGGTTAACCGGTTGTGGTTGGGTTGGGTGGGCTGGGAAAGCTACTCCCAAGCTGGGCGCGGACTGCTCCTTGCCAAGACGACGGATCGCGCCTGGTCACATGTGGCGGGAGCTAAGCTGCGGCTCAGACCGCTCTCTGAAGTTTCTTTGTCACCTCGTCTCCCGTTATTCTCGAACTGGAGACATCGCCACTACGAAATCTCCCGCCGTTCAAACACAACAATGTCACTCATCAGCGATGCGATCAAGTCAGAACTCCGGGAGCGTTACTCGGCTGCCGGCCGTTTCTATCACACCATGGCGCACGTGGAAGCTCTCCTAGCCCTGCTTCAACAGCACCGCGCACAGTTCTCCGACCCGGAAGCTGTGGAGGCAGCAATATGGTTCCACGACGCCATCTACGACGCCGAGAGACGAGACAACGAGGAAGAAAGCGCCAAGCTAGCCGTCTACAATCTCACGTGCGACGTCGAATCCTCCCCCGCACCAGTGCCAGCAGCCGAGGTGGAAGCGCACCGGCAGCGCGTCGCCCGGATCCGCGACATGATCCTGGCGACCGCGACGCACACGGTCCCGGAGTTCTCGGGCGACGACGATGCGGCTGCTGCCGTCGAGGACGCCAGGATGTTCCTCGATATGGACCTCAGCATCCTTGGTGCACCCGAGGAGGTGTTCGATGACTACGAAGTTGCTGTTCGTCAGGAGTATGCTTGGGCCGATGACGAGATGTGGCGGCGCGGGCGAGCGGAGGTGTTGAGGTCGTTTTTGGGGAGGGCCTACATCTATCATTCGGGGCTGTTTCGGGGCCTATTGGAGGAGCATGCGCGTGGGAACCTTGCGAGGTCGCTGAGTCGGCTCACCGGGTCTGAGCATGGTGTGGCGCCTTCGGCTGGGACATATTGAAGAGTGTATTGGAGGCAGGGTGTGGAGAATAGGTATTTGTTGTGTTGAACGACGTCTGTCTAAAGCAGTATCTACACTGCTTGACCGGGCCATTCCATCGGCTTCCAGTTGCTTCCATCCCTACTACTGTTAGAAAGCACCCTAACATCTGTAAGTGCCCACCTCATTCCCGTATTAGGATAGTCCTTTGCCTGACTCTAATCTTCCACAGTACGTTACAAAACGTACGTCTAGCTATAGGGATTCATGGAGTCGATTCGATCCCGGTGTTTCCTCGATGCGACTCTAAACAAGCATGGATGCACCCGGCAAGAGATTTCCTCAGCCTGCGCGAAGGCATCGAGGCGGTGGTCCTCAACGACGGAGAAGTCCGAGATATACGTCGGCTGGTTGCGGTTGCAGACCATGAGCTTGCTCCTGAGGGGATCGTGGAAGTTTGAGCCGATGTTCCCTTCCACAAACAAGAAGATCTCTTCGGCGGCCGGGATCTTGTGACGGATGCGATAGAACCAGGACTTGCGGAGTCGGTCCACCTCAGCAGCTCGCTTCCCGAATGGCGACGTCTTGATCACGCTACCAGCCACACGGCGGAGGCCGCTGGTGCACATGTCCTGCCAGACCTGGGAGGAACGAAGCATCGACCCGAGGTTGACACGGCTCAGGCTGTCGCACTCCACGAGGAGGATGTCGGTAGAGGGGTTCACGAGCAGGTAGCTCTGGAGGGCTTCATCCAGGAGAATTCGCCTGCTCGCCGGGCGGAGCGCAGGGAGTCGCACGAGCTGGCCGCGTCCGATGAGGCTTCTCACCACCGAGTGCGACTCCCAGCACGTCGAGAGGAGATGGTGCGCTAACCGCTTCCGCCGCGGCTCTAGGTGAGCGAAGAACCTGATGGCATTCGTCCTGCCTTTGGGGTGCAGATGGTTGTTGAGTGGCGCACCCATTGCCACGAAACAGACTTCGTCCAGTGCAGCAGTCTCCCAGACGGCGACTCGCAGCTCCGCTGGCAGCCTGGCGAACTGAGGAAAGCCGTCCTCGCTCGTGCCCGCGCTCGCCATCTTGCTGGCGTATCCTGGTGGTTGTACTGCCTTCTGCGAGGTTAGATGGACCCTGTTAGTTCGATGCGAACGTCGCTAACTTCCAGGATGAATGGAGTGCGCTGGGGGGGGAGGCCTAGTAGTTCAGGTTCTTGCCTTCCGAATCGAGGGGAAGCTTTCTTCGTTCGAGTAGAGAGAGCGAGAAAGGAGCGGCTACTTTTCTGCTGCCGACAAAGCTCGTGCGGTTTGGAGGAAGGTGGAAGGTGGAAGGATGGCCGAAGGAACGGGTCCAGGTTTTAAGCTGGAGTGTACATTTTGGCATTGGTAGTACCAGTCGAGGTGAAGCAGGGAGGGGCAGAAGGCAACAGAAATGTAGGTAGGAAGTTACTTGCTGTGCTTAACTAGTAGGTAGGTAGTAGGTAAGTAATCTTGGGCCAGGCTCATTTACTGTTTGTTTGTCATTTTTTTTTTTTTTGGTTTCCTCCACGCGCGAAACGGCGCCACCAGCTGGGCGAACAAAGACATCCCGTGTTCTCATCATCATTGTAGCAGCGTTAGTCATATGTGCGAACGCCGCCTGTCGCGGAAGAAGTCGTTGATGACGCCGAGTTGATGAGAAGGCTATTCCTAACGATGAAGGCGCGTTGATGTGACCTGCACACAAGACCCGGACTGTCACTGGTGGCTCTCCTGCAGAAGCCCACGGGGTAGAAAACAACCTTGATGGAAAACATTAAGCTTCTTTCGCCTTCCGTTAGAGGGGTCTCCACCTAACGCTGCCCAGAGAAGGAGATCGGTTGGGGATACCTGCGGCTCCGGCTCCGGTTCCGTTCAAATTCTGGGGACACTCCGGCCTGATTGCCTGAGTGCCTGGGCGGGTGGGGCCGATCGCCAGTTGACCTCGTGCTCAACACTAACAAGAAATCGGGAACGCTCATGTGCAAAGAGCAGAAATACAAGGACTCGGGAGGGCCTGGATGAAATATTGCTAGTGAAGGACCCGCTTGTGCAGGTTTCCGTGGTCTGTGCTCTTCCCGCTACATAACTGTTCCGTTAGCTAGCCGTCAACTCATCCCTTCGTCAAGTCCGGATTCCTGAACCAAGTTGATTCCTTGTTCCCCTGCTGAAAAGATTCCCCTGCTGAAAAGATTCTGCCGAGCCCCGGTCCGGCTGTTGAACATGGCGACACCTCCAACAACCTTCCCGCATTTCGTCAGGCTGCCCGTCGAGCTCCAAACCGAGATATGGGAGCTCGCCATGGTCACAGACGGGCCATTTCTCATCGAGACGTTTCTGCACGAAGACTACTTCAGTCGAGAAGCCGAATCGGAACCAGAACAGGAACTTGCCAAGTTCTTCCGAGACGACCTGAGGCCGGGCATCCGCCGTCAGTCTACCGCGGCCAGCATGCTCCGGACGTGTCAGCTAGCTCGCAGCGTAGCGCAGCGCAGTACTCTGCTCTTGGATTGGTCGTACGGCTGGACCGACAGGCGCGATCGCGTCTGCGTCGCCCCAGACCGCGACGTGCTTCATCTCTCCGCGTCGATCCTCCATGCCGGCACGGACTGGAGTGAGGCCTGGCGCCTGGCACTGTCGCGATTCCGCAAAGTGCTCATCTACCGACAACCTCTCGACTCGCCTCTGCAACTCCCGCTGCTTTCAGATATCAAACGAGTGCAGGCCCTGCTACCCGCCGTGGAGGAAATCTTCGTCGTTACCGAGCCAAGGCTTAAAAGTCCATACCTGATGAACCGTTGTCCTGACTGTGGCAACCAAGCTCCCGCATCACTATTCGTGGTACCTCGCTTAGCTGGCCCCGCACAGGTCGGCTTTCGGCCGAGCTGCGCGGGGCGAAATTGAGTCGGCGTTCGAACTAGCCGAAGATCTACGCCTGGAGGGGGACACCAACCCGCCGACGATCGCAGCTGGGATTCTGTACCGTCGAGGCTGCAAGGGGCACTGTAGATTTCGCCTCTCTATCCCCCTCCCAGCTCGAGGGGTCAGTCTCCTCGAGGAAGCGCCTGAAGCGAGCGTACCTGCCAGCGGCGCCGGAGCCACGCCGCGACCCAAGCAATACCAGAACGGGAGACGGTCATAGGGATATACGAGCAACGACTATAGGCCCCGGACGATACCTATCATGTGTCGCACAGATATAGACGTCGCGATCAGTTGTGCACTCGCGCGGACTGATACGATTCTCTCCCCCGTCTGGCGTGTATTTGACTTGACTGACGATCCGAGTGATTTAGACCCTGCGGCGTTTTCTGTCCATGGCCGCCACCGCCGTGGGCGATTTCGATTCCACCCGCTACGAGTTTGCCCTCGTTGCACACAGCGATGTTTTTCTTCCGGCTTCTTCCGACTCGGCCGAGGCGGTTCTCGAACAAGCAGCAATTTTCAGCTCGAGTAACCTGCGTCGATGGGGCGTTCAGCAAACGATCTCAGCAATGCCCGCGCCAAGGCCACATTTCTGGTCCCCAATCGGTACATCCTCCTCACCAGCGATGCCGCCTCCCGCGATATCTGCTTCGTCTGCGTTGACTGTACCGAAGCCGAGACGCAGGACATGGTCGAGCCCCAGGATTTGGGCTTTGGGTGCCACTTCGAGTCAGTCCGAGCCGCCGTCAATGCCCTGGATGTCGAGAACAAGAACATGGTCTGGCGACTGCGCAACGAGGCTGCCATGTGCGGCGGAGTCTGGAAAAGGGCCGTTATCGACCGCATCAAGCGGACGGCGCGGACTCCGGTTCTGGGCGATTACCCTGTCGTGATGGAAGCGGACCTACCGAACATCGACGCCGAAGAATTGGACCTGCTGGACGTCGGCGCCGGACACCGGCTTATGTTCCCAGTATTCGTTGTCTTTAGAACCGCGCTGGTCTCTCTTGAAACCCTTAATGCTTTTACAACCGAGGTGCACAAGGGATTTCAGGCCGCTCCCACGACGTCATCAGCCTTTCCATTCCTCCCTCCGATGTTCATCATGAAAATTTACCAAGACCCTCCCTATCTGAGCGCATTTGGCGAGGTGGTTGACATCAACCTAGAGCTCACCACTAGACCCCAAGCCCTCACCGCCGTGCCCCCCCTGCCTGCGCAGCATCTACGCGCAAGCCCTGAGGCGATAGCGATAGTCAGCCCCGACTGTACTAGATTCTCCGCGCCCAACCATGTCCGTCGCGGGATCTCTGACAATTACGTAGATGTCTACTCCGCGGTACACGTCATCATCGATGGGCTGACAGAATCGGAGCGCACGGTTTTGATGGTTATTTCCGATCCGGGTCGCCACTTGCCCCCTCGGCTGGTCAGGGCGGGGTTTGCCGTGGTGGCCCAGGTGCTCTCGCTCGCGGCAGACTTTCGACGACCATCACGCTTCGAACAGCGCATGCACATCGATCCGCATGCGGCAATGCCATACTATCCGCCTTCTGATTACTCGCGGAATTTTCGTCGTAACTATGATATCCGTTCTGGCGGCCTCCTCCTTGGGGAGTATCTAGGAGGGTGGTAGTGCGTTCCAGCTTTCCCTGTCCACAGGAGGGAAAGGGGTGCCCTACATCCTGCTCTCTTCAACAGACGGATAGGTACCTACCACCTCCCCGCCTACTTAGGTACTGGAGCGAAAAGTCGGTACGCTCGGCCACAGACGGTCGGTTAGCCTAGGATTTCACGCGACGACATCAGCATCGTCCGGTATAGTAACTGGGAGATTGCCTTGAACTACACTCTGTTCAATCATTGCTGCCAACCAGCACCCCTGTTTTATTACGCTATTTTTGTATGTGAGAAGTATTATCAGAGAGGGGGAGATAGAGAGAGAGATAGAGAGAGAGAGAAGTGCCCCAAGATCCAAGAACCATACAGGAACAGAAACCCCTAACCGCGGAAATATAATCCATCTAAATCCAGAAAACAAGCGAAACCAAACCCGAATCCCCCTCAAGTTCCAGTTTTGGCGCATTAATGTACCCGATATTGATACCCCCCAAGAACTTATCCTCTACCCGACGCGGGCAACCATTCCGCCGTCATCAGCTCGGCTCAGTAAGACCCAGGCGTAGCCTGCCCCAGTTCGCAAGTGCGGAACTTGACGTTGTCGAGCGCCAGCGCGGCGACGACCTGGTCGTTCGACGACGCGTCAGCGCACGCGAACGAGATCCGCAGGTCTCCAGCGTCGACCCCGGACGAGAAGGTGACGACCTCGCGGCCCACGCCGCCCTGCGAGGCCGGGCGCGTCCAGCTCGCGATGACGTTACCCCCAAAGGACGTGGTGAGGCTGCACAGCGACTGCGGGGGGCCGCGAGCAGAGGTCGTCGTGACGGAGAAGGCCCAGTCGTAGCTCACAGTGATGGAGCCGGGCGAGGACTTCACGACGGACTGCAGCGCGGCGCTGGATGGGAAAGTGGAGGACGACTCCAGGTAGAGGAAGGCCTTGCCGTCGTCTTTGGCGAAGTACCACGTGTTGTTCGCGTCGTAGGCCTTGACGGCCGCGCCGCCGGACAGGGTCCAGTTTGTGGAGCCGCTCTCGAAGGACGGGTTGGTGATGGCCTGCGGGGCTCCCGGGAAGCACATGCGCCGCGTCCAGTTGGAGGTGTTGTTGCGGGGAGCTCGGACGGCCCGGGCGTCGTTGGCGTTCGTACCGTTCCGACGGGAGTCGTGAGCGTTCGTGGCGTTCCGGCGGGCGTCGTGGGCGTTCGTGGCGTTCTGGCGGACGTCGTGGGCGTTCGTACCGTTCAGACGGGCGTCACCGTGGTGGCTGCCGGGGACGGTGCCGTTGCGCGGTGGGTGAGGCATGGTGCTGTTGCGCTGGGGCTCCCCGCGGTGGTCGTTGCTACCGCCGCCACGGGTCGAGTTGCGGCGGCCTCCGCCGTGGGCGCCGTCGTGGAGGCCGGGGCCGTTCCGGTTGGCGAGCGACGGGGTGCCGCTGGGAGGAGGGGCGGAGCTGAAGTCGGTCGGGGGAGGATAGGTGGGGGAGTCGGTAGGGGACGGCGGCGGCGTCTGCTGGGACGGGTCTGTGATCGACGCCTCGGCACCGGCACCGGCGGAGGCGCTAACGCCGGCGTTGATGGCTGGGTCGGTCACTGTCGGGTCCGTGGTCGGGGAGGCGGCACCGCCGTTGGCGCTCAGCGGGTCCGTGCTGGTGGGGACTGACGAGTCCGACGTCGAAGTAGCTGTGTCGGTGGCCGGGTCGGTGGCCGGATCAGCGGTCGGAGTGGTGGGAGTGTCGGTAATTACCACCACCGGGTCGGCCGTGGGCGTGTCGGTGGGAGTGTCCGCTGGGGCATCCGCCGACGAAGTCGAGGATCCCTTCTTCGGGCGCCGAGACTTGGTCTGCTTGCAAGTCCCGAAGGCCGACTGACAGCCGGAGCCGCAGAAGCGCGGGCCCGAACCGCACCGCCCGCTCACGGAGCAGCAGTTACCGAACCCAGAGTCCTGGCAGGTGATGATGGTCCTGCCATGCTGGCCGCAGGTGCCGTTGGCAGAGACCTTAATCTTGGTCGACCGGGCAGGGGTGGCGATGACGCCGCCCGCCATGAAGCCCAGGACGATGGCAGCGAGGGCCTGGTTGAAATGCATCTTGTCTAATTAAAGAAGGAAGCAGATCTATGCTGCAAGATATGAGAGAGGGCGAGTGGCCTAACGATGGCTGGTCAAGCTGGCAGCGGGGCCGGGATGAGCAAAGAGAGAAAGCGAAGGTGTTGGAAGGGAGGGACGCTTTGGAGAGAAGGTGTTGTGTGTGATGAGGATGGGTTTCCAAAATTTCTCGTCGATCTAGTGGCCATGTTCTGGGACTTTATACAGGAGGGATGGGAGGGATTTTTCTTCACAAAGTCTGGACTAGCTGCCTACGGTGCCTCGAGCAAGAAGCTTTCAGCCTACCGGCATCTCCATCGCGTTCGCCATCGCCATCGCCATGTGGGATATCCGCCGGCCCAGGAGGCCAGGTCTAATGACCAGCTAGAGAAATGCAAATACAACTACTCAACAGAGCCGCCGGAGAAGATGCTTCTCGGTCTCTGCCGAATGGCCTGATCGCTGCTGAATCATGCTTGGTCGCCGAGGTTGCCGCGTGGCGAGTCAACTCGGTAGCGCCAGTGGACTTGAGCTAGCCTCCGCGAACTGGGCCAACAGCTGTGGACTGAGGTGCGAGCTGGGTTGAGGTGAGCCGCCTCGTTTAGTCCCCGAGATCGCGCTTGCCTAGGTGAGCTTCTCGGGTCTCTTCTTGCAAACCAGCTTCGAGGGTCCGGAGGGACGGGTCGGATGGGGACCTGCACTAGCATCAGGCTAGCATCAGACTGGCCGCACACTTGGCAGCTTCCTTAGAATCCTCTTTTTGCTCAAGGGCTCTCCGACTACGCTAGCTGCGGGCCGCCGTACCTTGCTAACGCCAGGTCGATAATGCAAGAACACTTGCCCCTAACAGGAGACTAGTAGCTCACAGACGGCAGGCGGGAGCGTGGGGTGCCGACTTCTCCGGGGCTATACGCGTTGACTGCAGATAAGTAGAGGCCTCGTTTTATCTCCGTTGGAGGCATGAGGGTGTGGACGGCTAGGCCACTCTCATGAGCCTGGTGAGTAAGTGTAGGTGAGTACAGGTACCTACCCGTACGTACCTAGGTACGTTTCAGGGTAGGTTGCCGTCGCCAGGACTTTGATGTGTTGCCTTCAGGGACTTATTGACAGACCCTCGGCTTATGTAAGTGAGCAGAGTTCGACATTCTTCAGAGTAGAGATAGCTAGGGCGATCGATCCCGGTCACCCATCCATCACATAGGCCAAACTGTGAAGGATCGGCTCGCCGGGAGGGGCCGTGTCGGCATTATCGAGCCGTCCGACTAGCACCATGAGGATACAGCTCGCCTGCCCATTCACCCCTCGGCTAATCGCATCACGTATTCAGCACCGGGCACTGGAGCCCCTGAAGCCGAGCATAAACGCTACAGAACCTCGATCTCAAGGACCATCAACTAGGTACGATTTTGATGACTAATAGAGGGCCACCGAAAAGGAAACTTCAGTGCGCCACTAAGTCGTCGACGGGCCTGGCCAGCGAGAGGGGATGTTAAGCTTTCCTGTGGCTGGGAGACCGGCCCAAAACGCCTCTCAACTTCCTGTCCTAGAAAAGCTGAAGATGGGTGTTAATTAAGGTCGAAAGCTTTGGTCCACAAAACGAGTCGAAACACACACACAAAGGAGAATATTTCCGCGGCTTTGCAGTCCGGATGCCTCCCCGGAGCCGACTCGCCACGAGCGAGCCTAATTACTACTAGTGATGAGATGGCACTACCACCATCCCTCTCCCGCTTCCCGGTTGGTGGCTAGTTGATGAGCGATGAGTACTGATCGTGTTTTTGCTTAGCTGCCATGGCGACTACGGAGGGTGGGAACGGAAGTAAGTAGACAGGCAGCTAGAATTGGCCTCCTTGGTCTAAGAGCAGATCAGATCCTCCCCCCGCGTCAGTCATCTGTCCTGTCTTCCCTCCCACTGGTGTTCGTGGAAGTCAGCTTCAACATGACGGTGTTTGTGTCCCCCACTTTCTCAGATTGCCCACTTCGGCTGGCCAATAGAGTCCTCGACGATGACACCTCCCACACCCTCGTCTCCTCGCCGACGATGTCCAGGTTATCTTCTTACACATCTCTTTCCCCCATCTCCTCTCCCTCTCTCTCTCTCTTCCCCCATCCTAGGCTCCGTCGTGTCTCTCTGGCTGCACACTCCCTTTTCTCTTTCCCCCACCCGCCCGAACATACACATACAAAAACCACTGACACACTCGACGTAGTATATAGGAAAATCGGGACTGCCAGCGGGATGGGCAAAAAGGTGCCACAACGCGCCGATGACGTTGCAGTTCGCGGAGGATACCCCGCCCTCGCATCTGGTGATCTCACTGGTGGCCGAGCCCGAGAAGCTGGTGGAGGTCGTCGTGGCATCGAGAATCACGAGGTGAGAGCGCTGGGGACGCATTGGACCGCGAAGTTGGGTTGGGTCACCGCTTCGATCCAGAGCGGCGGACAATCGGGATCATACTCTCAGGGGTCATATTCCCAAGAGTCATCCTCTCCGGTGTAGTCTTGCCGGGAGCCATCTTCCCAATAGTCGTCGTCCCCCCATCGATCGCCGTCCGCCGCCCAGAAAGCAAAGGTACTAGCAGCAATTCCAAAAGGGGGCTGGGCTTCCCGCCAATCGGCCTCAATACACTATTCCGAGAGAGTGAGGTCAGAGAGGGGAGTTAATCACCGAACCCAATTCATTGAACCCAATTCATTAGTCACTTGCGAAAGCGTTGCGCCCAGATGTGAATACCCAGGCACGGATGAACTCAATGCTGGAATTTAACCCCCGAGAATTGTTTTCGTCAGCTACCTCCACGACCTCAACGGTTGACGTTCACGTGAACTAGTAGTGCTTTTCCAACTATAGGGCCGTCATGGAACACACAAATGACGCCGTACTAAGTGCAACGGCGCGAAGGTTAATGATGGGAGGGGCGCATCCCGCAGATTGCAGACCAAGTGGCCGGATTTCCTGCTCTGCCATTGGCATCAAATCCATCCTCAGATAATCCTCCTTCCGTTCCTTCACGACTTCTTCTCCCTTGGCAGGATGGTGAAATAAGTAACTTCCCCATACTATCCACACATCCCTAAGTTAGATCTTTAACCCTTTTTGGCCCCTTTGCTCCTGTAGATGCGCGTTGTTGAGGCTTTCTCTAGAGTGTGCCATCGGCTTTTCTTTTTCGTCTTTTCCTCTTCGTGCGTCTTTTTTTCCCCCTGGTCTTGTCTGCCCTATGGATTTCTTTCTGATCGCCGCCCCCTGTCCAGTACTTTCTTGCGATCGTGAAGCTTTTGTTGCCTACATTTTCTGGATTCGTTCCGATGAGAGATGGCGACACCTTCCTCTCAGCTTTACCGGCTTCTTGACTTCCCAGGTCCCGTGTCCTGTTTTCCTCCACCGCAATGTTCACCTCCACGTTGACGAGATTTTGCGCTGATACTCCGATGTTCTCATCAATCCTGTCACACCATCAAAACTACTACGTACTTACCTAGGTACCTCCCCATTTGGCAGTGTCCCCCGTCCTTGATTTGCCGATATCCGGATCATGTTGGCCCGTATGTCACACACCCTCTACAAATCAGTCACCGTGGACCTGAGCTAGGCGACGGAGGATTTTACAAGTAATATCTTTTTACTCATCTTACCGCCGCCCAACCCCCGCCGCCCGTCCTGCAGCCCTCTTCGGGCTCAGGCGAATATGCGTGGCACTTCGGTGACGGCCATCTCATCAGGCAGACACGACGGAGGGAGGTAGACGGAGTCACGCAAACGAGGCAGTGGTCTTTAGAGCATCGTGATGTTGTTTGTTGGCTACCTTGCGCACGGGCGTTCATGATGCTACCCTGCTGGTCCGGGATAGGAAGGCGGAGAAGCAAAGAGAAAACACGCACTCGTCCTAGGCCGGAGTGCGAGGTGTGTGTGCGTGTGTCTGCCGGAGATTCCCCGCCGGCGAGGGAAAGCTCAGCCTCGGATGCCGGCGTGGCCCCGTTGAAGGGGGCCTATCTCAAGCCGTAGCGGGGGAAGTCATGGGTTGTGGGTTGTATTTATGACGTTTCAGGGAGAGAAGAGCGGCAGTCGCCGTCGAGCGGGTGACACATTCGGTCGCATCCTTGGGCTATAAATAAAGGACTAAGGAAGGTGACCTTATATGATTTCACTCGGCCCATGCAGGATGGGATGGCCTTGGGAGGGAAAGGAAGACAGCCAACCTGGTAAGCGAGAGAGCGAAGCAGAGGTAGGGAGGTGGTATTGGAATGAACTCTCCTTGGTTGGCTTGTAACGTTGTGCAGACGCCTTCGTCTGTTAGACTGTCTGTAAGGGCCCGGATAGGACGGAGGGTCGGGGCTTTTTGGTAGTCCGACTAAAGCGACGACGTCATTTCCTGATATCCAATTCTAAGAATATGCATCCTTATCGCAATGAGACCTTGAGATTACGACATGTAGAACAGGAGGATAGGAGGCAGCAAGTGAGAGTGAGTGATAGGGAAGTGAGAGTGGAGTCTAACAGTAACAATGGACGGTTTCGGATCCTTCCTTGGAAACTTCTCGCAAACCAAGAGTGACCAAGGGAGAGAGGACGACGTGATCAGATTGGCGAGGTCACTTGGCCCCGACTCGTTCTGGTGTGCAGCCAATAAGTTCTGGGCGGGTCAGGCAGGCAGTTCGGTCGGGTCGTCTATATTAACCGGCCACCCTGCTGCACCTCTCATCCCACGTCCAGCACCACCACCTGCCCTTTTGCTCTTTCTCTTCCCGCAATCAATGAGGCACGTACGCCAGCTAGCCCAAATTCACCGCAGGATAAGCCCTCTCGGGTACGCAATACACGGCCGCCTAGCTTAGTGCCTAGTACACTGCAGCACGTCCAAGCCTCTTTCCAGAAATCGCCCAGTTCCTGGTTCGGCCGTGTCCCCCGCTTCGAGGCCCCCTCTTCACTCGCCTTCGTCTTTTCGCGCCCGCTCTCGCAGTCTTTGTGCTTCCCATCTTCGTCTGCCGTTCGCCATTCCAGATTAACTCCTCCTCGTCTCTTTTCTTTCTCCGCTTCGGTGAGGATTTAAGAAGCCCTTTTCCTGCCGTCCCGCGCGCGGAGCGGGAGAGCGACGCGGCAACACGCATAGGGACGAGGACGAAGAGGAGTCCAATATCGCGGAGAGATTTTCATCGCCTCACTCGGAGTCATCCCGAATGGAACGGCGGGGAGGATGAAGGCGAATGAATGGGTTGGAACTACCCTCGCTAATTTTACCTCCTGTCCTTCTCACCATCGCGTCGAGGCGGTCAATCTTCCTATCTACCGACTTCTGTGATCAAGTCCGACTGCAGAAGAGGGGGTGGTTCCTAGATTAAAAAGCAATCGAAATCCGGGCTCGTGGGTACACTTTTCCCTGATGACAGCATACTGCCGTGGGGGAGGAATATCTGACTTGTGAGCTCTCTGACCGCCTGTCCAGACCAACGTGACCTCTACTCCGACACCACCGCACTCACTTGCGGCCAGCGCGAGAGGGGTCGAAACCTGCTGCTGAGCATTTCAAATATGGCGGTCGAGGGTGGTCTGGTTATCAATCATTGTTCAAGTGGGAAAAACAATTTCATGTCGTCAATTCGCTCAGGAAGCGGAATCCTGATGACTGGTGGCGCAATGACCCCTTTTTCTCACAAGTCACAACCATGTTACAACCATACCACTCCATGGCAACTGCTTCCACCTTCCGCTTTTCAAGATTTCTCGCACACATCGACACAAGCCTTCTCTTATCGGGCGGAGATTTTACGATGTTATTTTGGAGGGTGGTGTTTGCCGAATGGTGGGAGGAGGGATCAAGGTGCGGCTGATTCGTCCGCCGTACTCGCGCCCCTTTTCCTTCTTAGGAAGCTGGTGCTTGGAGGAGAGGCGGATGACGAAAATGGGGCCACAAAGTAGACAATGGCGTCTGCATACGGAGAGGAGCCAGGAATTCAGAGCAGGGCCGCTTCTTCGATCGCATCCTCCAATATATCGGATGGATATCGGAGCTCACTCTCAATGGAGAAGAGGAGAGCGTCAGGGGCGCGGCGGCGAGGATATAAAGAGGGACAGCGGTCACCTCAGGAGACCGGGCGCAAAAGAGAGGCATCCATCCCCAGTCATCCTCTAACTCCTGTCCACTCACCCTCCTCCCCTTTTGCTCCCCCCTCTCGTCTCAGCTCCTCCCAATCCCCCATCTTTCACCTCGTCTCCCAAGCTCCCAAGCCAGCTGAAAGCCGAAGATGTTTGGCCTCAAGAACGCCGTACTTTTCCTGGCGGCTGCTGCCCTGCCCACCATCTTCGCGGCCCCGCTTGACAAGCGGGCGCCTCAGATCATCCCTGACAGCTTCATCGTCACCCTGAAGCAGGGTGTCAGCGCCCCAGCGGTCGCCAAGCACCTCGCCTGGGTCGGCGACGTGCACACCCGCAGCGTGTCAAAGCGCGCTACCGGCGGCGTTGAGAAGGTCTACAACACAGAGGGCTTCAGCGCCTACGCCGGCTCCTTTGACGCTGCCACCCTTGCGGAGATCAAGAAGAGTGACGATGTGAGTGCCCCTCTCTCTCTCATCAGTGAAAAGGCCACCCTCGCAATGCAACCCCCCAGTAAGTGACTGACTAATGTTTCGCCTCTCCTTCCCAAAGGTCGCCTCCGTCGAGCCCGACGCAGTCTGGCACCTAGACGCCATCACGACGCAGACCAACGCGCCGTGGGGCCTGGGCAGCATCTCGCACAAGACGCCCAACAGCACCGAGTACCTGTACGACCCCGCCGGCGCCGGCAGCGGCACGTACGCGTACGTGATCGACACGGGTCTCGACACGGCGCACCCAGAGTTCGGCGGCAGGGGCACGCTGGGCTACAACGCGTACCCGAACTCGGAGTTCGTCGACCACCTCGGCCACGGCACCCACACCGCGGGGACGATCGGGTCGGCGACGTATGGCGTCGCCAAGCAGGCTACGCTTGTGAGCGTCAAGGTTTTTGACTGGGGTTCGGTAAGTCTACCACTACCGGTAGTTGCTCATGATGACTGTGGTTCCCTGATCGTTTTTACTAATAAGGGCCTGCCATTCGGTAATTAGTCTCGCACCTCCATCGTCCTCGACGGCTACACCTGGGCGGTCAACGACATCACCGCCAAGAACCGCGCCGCCGTGTCTGTCATCAGCATGAGCCTCGGTATGTCAACACAGCTGATCCGATCTTCCCTCCCTCCCCGCAGCACAAACCCCCCCGTAACCAATGAGTGTCCCAGACTAACCCCATCCCCTGCCCTCATCATCACCCTATGTGCTTCAGGCGGTCCCCAATCCGATGCGTTCAACGCCCTCGTCGAAGCCGCCTTCTCATCCGGCATCCTGACCGTCGCCTCCGCCGGCAACTCCGCCTCGGACGCGGCCTACTACTCGCCCGCGTCCGCCCCCAACGCCCTGACGGTCGGCGCCATCGATGTGACGAACACGATAGCTTACTTCTCGAACTACGGGCCCCTCGTCGACATCTTCGCTCCCGGCGTCGACGTCGAGTCCACGTGGATCGGCGGCGAGGGCAACACCGAGCGGCTCGACGGCACGAGCATGTCCTGCCCACACGTGAGCGGCCTAGTGCTTTACCTAAAGAGCCTTTACGGCAGTAGCTCGGCCGAAATGGCTTCTCCGGGGGCGGTCTCGGAGAAGATCAAGGAGTTGGGCACGCAGGGGGTTGTGATTGGGCTGGAGGGCGATGGGGAGACTGTTAATCTCATTGCGTTTAACGGGGTTAGTGTTTAGGGGAGGCTGATGTCCATAGATAGGGGGTGAGGGTGATATCGCCTGGGATTGGGGGGATGATGTGGTGATTGTCTATTAATTAGGATCAGGTTGCTCGGGTTTTCAGTATCATTCTCAGCGCCATAGACTCGTCTGGTAGCAGTCCCTCCGCTTTATATTATTAGTAGCTTCATATGAATTCCTGGTTGGTTTTCGTGCTTTGTTAGGTAGAGTCTTGACGGTCTCCCTTCACCGGTTCATCATCCGATGAATCGGAGGCGGCCATGTTTCGTACCTACCTACGTAGTGTGAGTACCTAGCACCACGCGAACTCACCCATGCTAGGACGGAACTCTTCTACAACATGACGTTAGAGTCTACAGAGTCAGTGAGAGCACGCGGCCGTTGTTCGGATGGGGCTCGCCCCGCAGAGTCAAAAGCGAATTATACCTGGTGATTTGGCGGTCTTGACAAGTTGCCCCCTTGATCGGCAGCTCCGATGGCAGCACGGAGAGCCAATGGGAGCTCCGGTAGTTCCTCGTTTATTGTCGTGCCCCGGCCCCGATCTGGAGGCCGGAAAGAGAGGCCGGAAAGATAGGCCGGTCCCCGGTTCGACGTGGGCGAGGTTCTGCCCCACTACGTCAGCCGGTCCGCGGCCCGGCTTTTTTATGACGACGTGAGTTTGAGGATGTCGGCAACTTCCTCGCAGGTCTCATCGGCAAAGCGCCGTGCCATTCTGGAAAACTCACCTCCCTATTTTTTTTCTTTTTTTTTAAAAAAAAAAAACAACCGACCTGCCACTGCTAAAGATAGCACTTGACCTAACCAAAAGAATAAGTACACCGGACCTTCTTGGAAAGCAGTCTACTCGAAATATAAACATGTTGCCTTTATACTAAATGCCCAACTAAGGGCTTGTTTTATCACTAATTCCCCCCACAAAGACCATTCATTCTCTACCAGCCGTAGTACATGCACAACTCCCCCTCGCCCTCCTCCTCCTCCTCCTCCTCATCCAAACCTTAGGCATCTCAACTCCCTCCAACGATGCCCGCGCAAGTTCTTCTCATCATCACTTACTCACTCACTCACTTAATGAAATGATTAAGAAGCAAACCCCAATCGTCGCCCCTGCCGTGCCCTTCTTTCTTCTCCTGCCGCCGCCGCTGCTGCTGCTGCCGCTGTTGTTGTAGCCCCCCATCCACGACGGCGGCGTCGAGCGCCGCGGCCCTGAACGCAGCAGTGGCCACCGTCCTGCCCTTGGCACCCCGCCACGAGCCCGGCTCGTTGCGGAGTCGGACGGCCTCGGCGGCTCCGACCGCCACGGCGGCTATGACGGCTTGTTTGACCTGTACTTGGCTGGTCTCGTCGGAGTGGTGGTGGTTGTTGTGGTTGTGGCTGTGCTGCTTTCCTTCCATGTGGTCCTTTTTGTCGTTGTCACCCCGGCTCGTTCTGGCTTTGGAGAATGCGCGGTCGGTGTTGTTGTGGGATGAAGTGGTGGAGTAGCGGGAGTTTGGCGATGGGCTGCGGGAGTAGCTACTGGTCGTATAGTAGGGGTCTCGTCTTCGTCCTCGTCCTCCTCAACGACTACTCCGGGTGGGGCTACGGGTGGAGTAGTTGCCGTAGTCGTCGTGGTCGTTGTAGCCGTTGTCAGCGAAGTCTCGGCTGAAAACGCTTGACGCTCGGGGGAAAGAGTCTCGTTGTCGGCTTGGGGATCGTTTCCTGGGCGTGAGAACATGCGCTTTATCTTGCCGCCTAGCTCATCGACTTCCTTCTGAGCTTGGAGGACTGATGGTGGGCCGGTTTCGCCCTGGATTTCGGCGGGCTGTAGCCCTCGTGTCTGTAGACGTAGTTGTCATCATAGCGTTGGCGACCGCGTGGGTAGACGGGGTAGTCGTCGTCCTCGTATGGGTTACCGGAGCCGTAGCTGTAGCCGTAGCCATCCTCACCGACGGGTTTGCGTCTGCACTCATGGCGGCTGTTCGGCGGGCGAGATGATCAGGGCATTCTTTGACTCGTGCTTGGGATCTAGGCGTAGTAGTGAACAACGCTGGTGGTCATTGGCTCGGCGTAGTCGATATTCGCGCTATCTGCTAGCGCGAGTTGGCTCCTTCGATTTCATGTAGTGCGGTTTCCGTTGTTATGTCGACGATCTCCTGGTGGAATTCCCGCCGGATGATGGACGAAGCATGCATTCGAGCGGTGGAGAACCAGGCTGGCAAGGTAGCGCGTAGCTCCCACCTTTTCCCCGATGAGATAATGGGGGCAACGTTGCGTTCCGGCTTGCTTCGGTCACCGGAGAGCTAGTGCGTCGCGGAATTGATGCCGTAGGTGGGATACTCCGACGTGCGTTCAGACGCTTCCACATGGGACGAATCACATTTTCATGAAATTGTGACGTACTAGAATTGGGATCGAATCAGGTAGGACACACCAGGCTTTTCCACACAGAGCCCAACAACCGGGGAGGGCCTTCGCTACCCGCCGAAGCTTGTTTATTCGGACAGCGGCTTGTTTTAAATTTCTCTCGGGATATTGACCGTACTGCACGATGGGGGACCCTCCCTCGATGGCAGGTGGGAACTACCAAGGCCGCCCCAAAAGCTTGAGGCGAATTCCTGACAAAGCTGAGCGGTTTTGACAGGGCGATAAAGTACATTGGTGAACTAGTAGATAGTACGTACGAAGGTGGCTAGAGTGATGCTGCGATTGGGTAGGGGGTTAAGCATTCGGTTGGCCCCCGATTTTCCATGAATACTTCCCTACGTACCTCAGGTACAGGTACGTTCGCTTGTTCACCAAGGACAAAGCCGTTGGCCCCGAAAGTGCTTCCTGCCGGATTGCCCCCTCTCTCATAGTGATAATGTACAAAATGGCACTAGGTTTACCATGTTGCGTGGCGACTCGTTACTCACGCCGTCTGCTGTTCGAGCAACTTCTTCTTGTCCAAGAGGCTGCCGCATTCGTAGCAGCGAACGCACTCGGTGATCTGCGCGCGGTCCTCCGACTCGTTTGTCACCGATGCCTCGTCAGTGGGCGCGGTCGCCGCACTCGTCAGAGAGGGCATAGTCTCGTCTGAGCAGGCACTGCGGACGAGACGCTGCGGGATCCAAGCTTCCTGGCCGCCGGGACGTGGGTGTCGACAATATCCGAGGTGTTGGGCGAGCAACTCGCCCAGCGGAGAAGCTTGAAGACGCCGGGGTGGCCGTACGACTGTTGGCCGATGGTGAGGAGGCGTGACTGACGGAGCTCGAGGGTATTCTTGTCCTTGTCGTAGCAAAGCTGAGTCACTTGCGTCTTGTTGGTGTGGCAGACGGAGAAGAAGAGAACCTAGACAAAGGAGGCGATGTGGGCAGAGTTAGTATTAGCAGTGGCGACCAAGGAGGAGATAAGAGAGTGATGATAATTACGTACGGGAGTCTTGTTGAATTAATGCGTAGCCTTCTGGCCGAGGCCGTTCTTGGAGGCTTCCACAAAGTAGAGAGCGGCGGCGAGCTCGCTGCGGAGGACCTCGTCATCTTTGGGGACCGTGTAGTCCCAGACCCAGCAGGTCACATGAGGCATGCCACTGATCCAGCGGGCGGCCGGGGTATGCCACCTAGGAGTGTCTCGCTTCCCACGATGCTCTCGGTAAGCATCCTCTGTGTAGGTGGGGTACATGTAATTCGCGCAGTAGCTACGATTGGAGGTTTGTTCAACTGTTAGTATAATGCATGCCTATATTTAATGACAAATTGCCTGGGATCTGTGAGGGCTGTGTTTGGTGAGAGACAACCCTCAACATCAGTGTGACCGGTAACTTACATAGAACCTCTCCACTTTTGGTCGCTCTCGGGCTTCAGCTCATCAACCTCCTTGGCGGCATACGAGAGCCAGATGAGCATGTACTCGGCACAACGGCCACAGTCGGCCATCTCGCGTCTCTTCTTGCCGCGCTTGTCAGTGCATACTGGCCAGCCAAGGTACGACCTCTCCGCTGCTTCCGAAACAGCTTGCTTGAAAAGACCGCCATCGCCGCGGAACGGCTTGAAATATACACCGGGAAAGTCCGAGGAGTTGTTGGAGTCGATATCGATTGAGGTGCGAGCGAGATCTGAAAATTACCGAGTGTCCGTTGCTCAATGATGGGGTCACGCATCGATATCAGCCGCTCGAAGAGCGCGCTGACATCGATTGGCTGGGAGGGGTCATCTGGAGCCATCCGCACGACTTGTCGGATGGAGCGGTTCTCAGTCGCCCGGGTGTGCTGGATGGAGTGAGCAATTTTTGGGCCGAAGAGGTTCGCTGTCGGATGTTGAAACGCAGCCAACGAGTTGCTGGGTGGGAAAATAGTTTGCACACGGGATGTTGTACCTCAGTTGCTGCGACAGCGGCGCCAACGGCTCAGTTTAAAATGAGCATCGAGGTCAAATTCACGTAATGCTCGCAATACCTCTGTGTCACAATGGGCTTAATTGTCGAGTCGTGTAGTTGACCGAGGAACTAGGACAACCGAACTAACAATGATTCTCTTCGTGCTCAGTGAAAGTCTTGTTGCGCGGTTGTAATATTTTCAACAATGCTCCTCACTCATATCCCCATCCTTCCCTTTACATAAACACTTGGCGACTGCTACTGTTAGTGCAGCCCGCCAAACCACACATAATCCTTAACACCCAACAAA
>PYST01000189.1:0-75089 GCA_003049485.1 Ophioceras dolichostomum
CGAACTCCTGTGGGAGGGCGCACAGTATGGCGATATTAAAGTCCTTTCGCGAAGACGGGACCGGGGCCGCGGCCTCGGGGACTGTGGGCAAAGATAAATATATCAGATCCAAAGGAACGAGAGAACTCCGCGGTAGGATTTGGGAAGAAGTAATGAGCCAGAAGTTTAGTGGACCCTTGAATTTCTCGCCACGCTGACACTGCTAAACGCAACTCACCTGAGGGGTTGGAGCAGCTTGAGGACGCCATGGTGAGCCATTATCTCTTCAATACCAACAGTCGCACAACCCGAAGAAACAAGGTAGAAAGATCCGAGTAGAGGGAGGAAAGTCGATACTTCAAGCTGATTGTTGGCTTGGAGGCAACCGGTGGAGAGAGATGATGATGATTATGATGATTATGAGAGCAGTTGAAACTCTTTGCTAAATACCAGGCAAACAGCTGGATAACACATGCCCCTGCAGCGTATACTAAAGGGAAGAAGAAAGGAAAAAGAGTGAGGGGGATGACACAAACCCTGAAAATGCGAGCCTGAAAGCTATCCCTTAAGCCTCGGAGCCTTCCCTCGAAGCAAAAAGGTTGGTTTCATAGCCAGACTTCATGCAGCCCATTTTCGCATACCCGACGCAATGTGTGGTTATCAATTGGCCGAGTGCTTCCAGCTGAACATGTCTGGCATCCTTTGAGGGGGCGGAGTGCATATTGGGTGGTCAGCTTGCTAAAATTGGCGCAAGGGGTCTGCCCGGGAAGGCTCTCAAAATGCAGTCCGAGAGCAGAGAAATAAAGCGGGCAAAATGATCATCATATAGAAAAAATATTGAACTGACACGTATTAAAGAAATATTATCTCTCATACATCACTGCCTCCTATCCAAGTCCTCATGTTTTCCATGGTTCTTTCTCGGTGATGATTGATGGTGTTGTTCGTGTTGACTGATGATCACCAATCATCAGAGTTGTTGACCACAAAGCCTCGAGTGACCACGAAGCTCTGGCCAAGTCACAACGTCAATGTAACAACGGGCGAGCTGAGGAGTGCATGATCGCGCTATGGCCGATCGTGCTATGACAAAGACGTTGGAAACGCAAGGGACTAGGCATGGCCTGGAGCATCTTCGAGACGAAGATCAGATAGAGGCCACTGCTCAGAGGTCACTGCTCTTTGCTTTGTATTTAGCTTGTTGCTTCCCCCTCTCACTTGGAGTGAAGGAGGGAGCCAAGCGATCGTCTCTGTTCTTTGTTCTCTGCTCTTTCATCTTGGTCTTGCTCTTTGAGAGAACAGGACAAGAGACAGGTTGTTCCTGCATTCACGTTTTCAGCCACCTGCTTGTGATGAGATTGAGCAACCTCCTTTTCTATTCCGCTTGCAAAAGCCAGTCGTTACATCTGATGCCTTGGCAAAGTCGCGAGCTCCTTCTCAATCTCAACGAACTCGGGCTTGGTTCTCAATGCCTTTTGTCTCTCCGCTGGGAGGCATTGCAAGAGCTGCGGATTTCGTGCCACGGTCAAGCCGCGAAAGAGATCTTTAACGACGCTGCGCAATCCGGAGCCAAAGTAGCTTCCCTGGCCGTCCGTCCCGCTGTTGTTCGGCTGGTAGTGATTGTTGTAGGTGTTGGGGTCTTTCTGGCCTGCGTGCTTCATTCTCTGAGCAACGGAATAGGATTGGTCTGTAAGAAGGATTGGTTAGTAGAAGTCAGGGGCAGAAGAAAAAAGTGCAAATTAGTAATTAACAAAGACCGTGATATACATACCGATCTAATACAAACTTTCCGCTCTAAAGTCGTGGATTATAGGCGGACGAATGTATCCAGCACGAACACCCAGAGCCCGAAGACGGTGGCTCAGCGAGTCTGCCGTCTCTATCTTGGAGTCCCTCTTCGAGGACATGCTCTTGAAGAAGGGCTGGCCAAGAATGCTGTCCTTCCACTGCAAGTGCAGCATCTCGCTTTCTGGTAGCTCCAGAGCAAGAAGAGCTTCGATGGTGTCGTAGTTTCTACGAGGAGGATTGCCAAAATCGGGAGCATCGCGTTACGGATCAGAGGCAGGGGTCCTAATCCCTCGTACAGCGAATGTTCAGGTCTAAAATTGACATGATCAGAACAAAGAATCACACTGGTATTGAAAAGTAAAAACATACCTTTTGTCGGGTGTGTCTGTCATGCCCTTTGCGTCTCGGACGAACTGGATGGCAAACTCCGCCCGGCCGTGTTCATTACGGAACACTCCAAATTTCATATCTTATTGTCCAGAAACGAGGGCGCCAATTAGCATAGTGTAAAAGATGATTTCCAATCCTCCTGTAGCTTACCTTGTAGTACAGACCACGACCGGAGCCAGGCCGACATGTGGATTCAATGAGCTCGCCGATACGTGCAGAGGAACAAACCATAGCCGTAAACTCAGCCCAGTCATAGACTCGCGCCGCCGGCCTGTTATATTCAACCCAGTCGTTCCCCCACAACTGACGTCCAAAATGGTCGAAGTGATTCTTTGTTCCAAACCTCCTCGGTCGCTTGCTATGTACCAAACCGATGCTCTTTTCCCGGAGCACGTTGTGCAGTTCGCCGTTGATGAACTACACCGGTCAGCTCAGCTCAGAAACGAAGGTGGACATGGACATACATTCGTTACTGTGAGAGTGATGTTTTGGGGAATGGCCTCGTGCTTACGGCGCCAACCGGCCATAAACTGCTCCAAGTACAGTATGACGGTCCCACGCGCTGGGTTCGCATCGTTTCCCGCACCATCAATGCCGAACGCAATCTCCTTCACGAAATTTTTCAGGGACTTGACATCATGCGGGTTGGGGTTGTCTTTGGCGTGGTCCTTAACGTATCTTGATGATTAAACTGTCAGTGGGACGAATAAAAGTCAAGTCTACCGGGAGAAATGATAGGAGGATAGAGACGTACTGTTCCCAGAGGCCAATCATGCGATCGTANGTATCTTGATGATTAACCTGTCAGCGGGACAAATAAAAGTCAAGTCTACCGGGAGAAATGATAGGAGGATAGAGACGTACTGTTCCCAGAGGCTAATCATGCGATCGTACTCTTTCTGCACCTTGGGTGTGACCTTCTTGAAGACTGTAGAACTGTCGATCCCCTTATTACATTGCTCTGAGCCCTTCTTCCTCCCGTTGCGGAAGAAGTCTTGGGCATTTTTCCTCGGCGGCATGATAATTGGAAGCGGCTGAAGTAAGGAGCAATCACCTCCAGACGGGTCACTGAAGGGAACGCGGAGAGGCGCAGGAGAGGATCAAAGAGTGTCGAACGCTTGAAAGGTAGAGGACGAGTTTCGGCGGTGGGAGGAAGGAAGGGAAACGATGGGGGGCGGCCGCAATTTCACATAAACGTGCTATTAAAGTGCCAGTCCTCTACAAAAGGTCAAGGGAAGAAGCAATAGGACCGAACCGCCGCTGGACGACGCCCATCGTCTAGGAAATGGGCAACTGGGAGCCTGGACTGGGGAATGGAGGGGTGCCAGAAACAGGGGCTCTGGCCCGCACCCGCGCGCGCCTCCGTCCTGGCGTCGGTGGCCGAATGCCTCGTCCATAGCGGCGGTCGCGTAAAGTTGACAAAATTCGGGGGAAAGGCGACGTGGTGTTGGTTGGGTGGGGGACGGGTGTTGGCCTGCGTCCCGCTGAAGAGGGCGATTGAGGTGATCAAATCCTGATCATCTCTGAGCATCCCTGAGCGGGGAGTGACGNTGGGGGACGGGTGTTGGCCTGCGTCCCGCTGAAGAGGGCGATTGAGGTGATCAAATCCTGATCATCTCTGAGCATCCCTGAGCGGGGAGTGACGCGGGCCTGAGCTAGGGCGGCGATGCTGTTGTGACTAACCCAAACGGGACGCTTGGCACAAAGTTTTGGTCTCTGACTACCTAGGTAGTGGGCAGGTACTTTCGAAAAATTATTTCGGACGACTGGCCGGAGGGAAGTAGAACTTTTGAGAGGACTGGCACGAACTGGGGACAAGAATACCAGAACAAAAAGAGAGAGAGAGAGAGAGAACGAGCTGCAATTAACTCCCTTATCGTAGCATACCTACCTACCTACCTAGCTTCCTCATGCCGAATACACATAGCCCACCCCAATCAGCCCCTTCCCCTCCGTGACCCCAACAGGCGCCTCCCTCATCTCCCTAACCATCTGCGCGACGTCCCTCTGCTGATACTCCCGCCTCTGCAGCTCCCTGCGGTACGCCTCCCCCATCGTGGGGTTGTCGTAGCCGTACAGGTCCCTCCGCGAATCCCAGTCGTACCCGCTCTTCGTCGACGCCCACTCATATCCCGGCGTCGTGTATCCGCTGGACTTCTTCTTGGCGGCAGGCTGTGTTGTTGCCGCCCCGGCTGATGATGATGATGCTGATGGCGGCGAGAAGTAGCTTGTAGAGCCGTCGTCACCGGTGTGTGTGTGGGTGGTGGTGGTGGTGGTCGATTGGGGTTGGCTAGCTCCGCTGATGATGTCTTCTTGCTCAGGGCCGGCGGCTGGACCGGCTGGGCCGGCTGGGCCTTCGGAACGGTCGGCAACGGCTGCTGCAGGTGGGTCGTCCGCAACGGCTGCTGTAGGCGGCTCATCCGCAACACCGCCTAGCGCTTCGTGGTCGTTCCCCACCGTATGAGACTCACTCTGGCTGCTGCTGTACGGGGGTGGGGGGTCGTGATCCCGTTTCAGCTTCTCGCCGAGCTTCTTGAACGCCCTGGAGAGCCGATTCGAGCCCTTCTTCTGAGCCGTCATGTTGAGGTAGCGTCCTCAATCTCTGTTGGCCAACACTCAAAGGCTTGACCGGGGGAAAAGGAGCAGCGACAACGATGAGGCTCCCTTTGAGGCGCAGGGGTTATCGGGCAGTTCCGACTCCTCCGAGTTGCGTTGATGAACAGGACTGTAAGGTTTGATGGCGGATGGGATGGGGATGTCGCGGGCGATCGTTGTCTGCCCGCTGAGGCTCCGAGAGGGGGTACCGTACCCCAGGATGTCTTTGTGGATCCGGGGGCGAGCGAAAATCGTCCACTCAACCCAAATCCAACATCCTCAACCATCCGAAGGTAAGGCTTAGCGTCAGTTTCGCGGCACCTGTCACTGGGTCCTAGCCCAAATGCGTGTTGCCACAGCTTCGTTTAGAGTCTCCCTAATGGAGCATCATATCTGCAACATTCGTAACCTAGAGAGACGGTTCCATCGCAGGAGCGGCGGCTCGAGTGAAAGCCTCCAGTGCCAGTTGCAGTACTCGCATGCATGTGTGGTGGGTGGCTGTGGAAGGTAGGTTGGTATGTCGTGCGACTGTAGTGTCCCGATCTTGAGGCTCTCATTCGAGGCTCTCGAGAAGCCAAGTCCCACTCACTCGAAGATGGAGCTGAGGCGATGCCCTCGCTGAGAAAAGGATCGGCTCTGGAAGGGAATGTCGAGAGCCCAACTGCGACGTTGCAGGACCTGTTGGCCCAACGAGCGGATTCGGCAGTACTCTCTGAAGTTAGTCTCTTGTGGGGGAGTTCGATTGGCTGCTATGACACTATCTGTTGGGAGCCTTGATATGCCATCTTGAACATATGCAAACTCGCTTCAAGTTGGGATGCTCGACGTGTAGACGCATCTCCGACCAATAACGATGGATGGATAGGACGACTCAGCCTGCTGAAAAGTCCGCCTAGGTAAGTGCCTCAGCATTGTGAGGGCTGCCCCAGATGCCTTGCCAGCGAATGCGCAGTTGTGTCGCCTGCAGGAATACAAAAGAGGATGTCTGTCGGCGGTCTCCCAAGAAAGTGCACATTTATGCGTGGTGTGTTGTAGTCAGGCGTCCTGGTATATGCCAACATATCTGTGGAAGTGGTTCGCGGTGAGGCTTGGAGCTAGCGATTCAAATACGATATAAGTTGGGTAGATCGTCTGCCCTCTCTTGAGCTAGAATTGTCGTTAACCCTCAAGGCCCCCTGCACCTCAAGGCATACTAGGCTGCTTTTCGCAGTGCAAATCCCCTCGACGAATCTCGTTCTAGCATCTCCCTAGTCTCCTTGCTTCACGGATTCTGACATACACGAGTCACCTTGGTACTTCTTCTATTTTGGCCTCTCTTTAGCTTCTATGAATCATCATCGTCATCAGAATCGTCATCAGAATCATCATCAGAATCATCAGAGATGGCTGTCAGCATTGGCGTCTGGGACATGGTGATGCTCATCCAGCTCCTAGAAGGAGTCACACAGCATCTGAAGGAAGCACCCGACGACTACCGCCGCGCTGTGGATACGTTCGAAAGCTTTGTACTACTCGCCAGGCATCTCGAAGCCCATGCTCCGACAGGAGACAGTGATGCGGCATTAGCCTTCCATAGCCTTCGCCAAAAGATTGAAGAGGTTCTAACGACATATTTCAAGAAGCTAGAGCTTTTCGAGGATTACCTTGGCGATGGGCGCATCGAGGCGAACCAACTCATGGAGATGGTTGCTCGGATCGGTTGGGCCCGTCATCGCAGAACCGTGGAGGATCTCCAGCAAGAGCTCGATAGGCTCACAAATCGGATAGGCACCGTGGCGGCCGTTTCTGCGGCGGCGCGGCCTCCTCCGGGCTTCTGGCTTGAGGATGCACGTGGACGGAGGAGTCGGATTGCCTTCGACAAAGTGCCGAACTGGGAGGTGAGTAATCCCTCCGAACAAGGCCCAAGGGTTTCGAGGATGCCCAAGAGGTGACTAATGCATGCCAGTGTCATGCCAACAGGATCTGCATTGTCACATCGTCTCGATCTTCGACGGACGGCCTGGTCTCACGGCGGTCAAGAACAGGTCTTATCTCTTGCATAATGCCACGACCGACAGGGCCGTGCTGCAGTTCAGTCCCTACCGAGGGAATCTCTGCGACGTCATCCACGAGAATGACGTCGTAAGGATGAGCGTGGTATTTCCCCACGAATCATGGCATGACACCGTCTGCCCCAAATGCGAGGAGAAATGGCCAGCGAGGGACCGATCCTACGCCAGGGTGACGTGGTAGGACCCGCCCAGTCGCCGAACAGCTTTTGTTTATTGATGTATCCCCGCTCACAATTTATCGTCTCCGCGAGCAGCTCCAACTGTGGCCTCTGGGTTCATTTTCTGAACTCAAATGATGATGCGCCGGACGGCATCACGCAGCTCGTCCTCGACGACATGACCCTCATGAGAGGTCCAGCGATCGTGGACGAGATCAACGAGGATGTCTTCGGCGCCGAGGGAGGCCAGGACAAAATCAGGGGCTCGCTTGCCCACAGCATCCCTATAATCGACGCTGCCGTGATCGATGATGCTACCGGGATTGCACCGAGCATCGAGGACTTCAAGCGAGTCACCCTATGTGTGACGCGATGGCCAGATCTCGCAGACACCCTGCAGGCCTGGTCGAAGACACAGGGCCGAGCCTCTGAGTTGGTCGCAGACGTCAATCGTCTGGCGGCGCAGGTCCAGGAGGCTAGGTCCCCACTGGAGACGGCTGAAACGCTTCTCCAGTTCGAGCCGGGCTTGTTCCGGATGTTTCTGGAAGCCATGGTTCCCAGATGCCAGAAGCGAGAGCCGGGCCTCAGTGAGAGCCTCTGTCGAACTCTGCAAAGCCACGCACGAGACGCCCACAACTCTGCTCGCACAAGACCACTGGACCGAGACTCCGTCAAGGCTAGATGTTTCCTATGGCTCATCAAGGACGCCCTCGAAGCCGACTCCTTAGTTCTGGGCCGTTGCGCGCAGCTTGCTCGTTGTTTATGCGAGTTCCTCTTCGGCCCTGCGCTCAATATCCCGAAATCAGGGCTGTTCGAGAAGGCCTTCAAAACCCTCTTCATACCCCATCTCGTCATCTTCAGAGCCATGGAGTTTGTCCGCGAGGGCGCACAACATCTCATCATCAGCAATCGCCCCCGTGCGCCGTTCGCATTGGTCGCCTTTCTGTTGCTCCTGAGCAACTCCCGGAGTCTCTGTCTGGAGCATGCAGTGAGGGGCAGCTTGGAGGGCCACAAGTTCGACCAGTGTGATCTCGGTCTTCCCGTTGTCGAGAGGTTGATAGAGCGGAGCACTCATACTGGAGACAGATGGTCGGCGGCCTTCCGGAAGTTCTTGGAGTCGGTCATCGAGGCCGGCGGCACGCAGTTTGTCGCTCCACAGAAGTTCTTGCCATCATCCGAAGACTCGGCCTCGCTATTGTTCTAGAATATCCAGCCAGGCAGCACCTTGGAGGATTTTTTTCACCTACTTTTCCATGGTGTTCAGTGTCACTGTCTTCTTCTTTCATCAACTCATTGTGGTGCTAGGATAAGCTCGGAAACAGTAACATGCAAGTTTCGCTAAGTACGGGTATGTTGCCTAGAGAGTGAATGGCAAGAGGCTCAGTTTGTGGTCGTCGCTAGAGGGGAAACTAAAAGAGAACAGTCAGAAGACAAGAAAGGGGAGGCACTCACTTGAACCAAGACAGCAACTGAAACATGCTCGCCTTCGGCGTCCTCGTCAAGTCCGTATAATTCACACACTGCAGTCCAAACCTGGGCGTGAACCCCTGGAACCACTCAAAGTTATCAAAGATGGCCCACGCGTACGCGCCCGTCACGTTGACGCCGTCCACCACCACGGCGGCGAGCACGGCGTCCAGGTACGACTGGATATAGTCCGCCCTCCGCAGGTCCCACAGCGCGCCTGTCAGTGACGCGAACTGCGACTCGAACGGCTCGGCAAATCCGAACTCGGAGATCTCGATCTCGTTCACGGCCGGGAAGTACTCCTTCGTGATGAAAGACAGGTACCGCCGTATCCCGCCGGGGGCACTCGTCAGCCAGGACACGGTGGGGTCGGCCGCGGGGCCGAGGGGAAAGCCGCCGCCGTTTTGTCCGGACAGGGCGTTCGAGCCGCTGCACTCGGGAAAGGAAGGGTGCGAGGTGTTGGAGACGCACGCGGAAAACACGCTGGCGTTGAGGCCGTAGGCCGTGTAGGTGGTGTAGCCGTCGAGGGCGTAGAAGTCGCACGACCCCCTTATGAGCGCCTTCTCGTCGTCCGTGAACCTGGGCAGCAGGTCTTCTTTGTTTTCGCCGCCGCCGCCACGCAGGGTCTCCCGCAGCGTGGCCGGGTAGTCGCCGTCGTCCGTCCAAGGCCCCCCGAACCAGCCGATGGAGAAATCGAACTGGCGCCGGCGGGCAGCGAGGTCGGCGGGGGAGGAGGCGTTGCGCGCCTCGTAGTAGTTGCCCGAGTTCTTGAAGGTGATGCGGCCTGTGCCGTTGAACTCGCCGTGGTACCACTTTGCCACCTTGGCGTGCGCCAGGAGCGTGTGGTGGCCGCAGAGGAAGCGGGATTTCTTGCTGCTTGTGATGTTGTTGCTGAAAGGGGGGAAGAAAAGGGGGAAGTACTCAGTCAGCACCTAGCCCTTGCATATTGTGTGGGCAAGTATTAGGGCAAGAATGAGACGGTGCTCACTATGCGGGATAGTACCTCCCAGCTGGATAGCTAGGGAACTGCCAGTTGCAGTACTGCGGCTCGTTGATGGTGAACCAGGTCTTCACCCACGGGTCGTACCGCGTGATCACGAACTTGGCGTACTCGAAGAAGTCGTCGATGATCTGCCGGTCCGTCCAGGCGCCGTACGCGTTGAACAACGCGAGAGGTGTGTCCCAGTGGAATAGTGTGACAACGGGTTCGATCCCGTTCTTCACCAGCTCCTGGATCACGTCGTCGTAGTGAGCCACCCCGGCCGCGTTGACGCCTGGGTCGGCCGTTCCGAAGGGGAATATCCGTGGCCAGCTGATGCTGGGGCTGAAGCTTGGGATGCCTAGCCCACGCAGCCGAGCAAAGTCCTGCTTGTAGAGGTAGTAGTGCTGCGCCGCGACGTCGGCGTTCGTGTCGTCGCCAATCAGGTTCGGCACCCTATGAGTAAGGAGATCCCATATCGATGGTCCTTTGCCCTCGTCCTTAGCGGCGCCTTCGATCTGGTACGCGCTGGATGAGACTCCCCATTTGAAGTATGGCGGGAGCTTGGCGTCCGCTAGACTCGGCTCATAGGATGGGACGAGAGGATGTATTGGGCCGGGCTGTGGGTAAGCGGAGGGCTCCGGAGTCGGTGTCACCGTGGTGGTGATCGGGCCTGTTGATATTGGACCGACTTGATCCCACAGGAACGCGAGTGCCTGGTCCGAGAAGTCCGTGTACTTAGCATATGTCGTAGCGGGCGCCTTGGCGTTGAAACTCCGGGTCGAGATGGAGCTCCTCGTTGCCGCGCTCGAGCTCGCAGCCTGACTTTGGCTCTGGCCCTGGCAGAGCGCCACGGACAGAGCCTGAACGAGAAGCAGCGAGCGCTTTGGAGGACCCATCTTCGACCAAGAGGTTGGGGGTGCCCACAAACTGGCTGACAGCAACAGACCGAACTGATGGGTATGGGAGAGAATGGCGCAAAAACTGCAGGTAAACATACTGTCTATAAGTAGTACCTCTAAGTTCATAGCCATGGAGCATCAAAGGTCCGCTTCCGTGATCTCCCTGCATCATCGGCCGCACATGGACCGAATCAGGCGTGCATATACACTAATAGAGCAGGTGGTAGTGGGCAGCTGCACTGTAGATCCAAAACTAAGCGGAGAATTTACCAAGGCGGCTCATTATATAGTGAACTGCCGCCTTGGCCCGCATATCGGAAACGCACCGACACGGCTTATAAGCGCGGATGGTGGGCGAGCGGGGAGCGCGGGGGTGAGACCTCCGCACGACACCATACTAGGTCGGTATAAAAGTGTGCGACATGGATGGAACTGTGCTGTAAGTCCGTTACATTCTGCCCTCGTGACATCCATTGGTTCCAATATCTGTCCAAACATGGTCTCAGTGGTCTGACATAAATGAGACTGGTTCGCCGGAGTGACTGGGGCTCTGAAGAATTCATTTGCGGCGGCGGTCGGCACACGCACAGAGTAGTACTACTAGTAGTAGTATTATCTAATGCCAGTCTCATTGCCAAATCGATAGTAGTGCTCATTTGGGTACCGAAGAATAGGTGCACGATGGCAGGGAGGGAGTTGCACATTGCTCAAGGCAGCGCTAATTCCGAGTCTGCCCGTAAGGATTGATACCTGAAATCGAACCGAGATAGAAAAGGTGTCAAGATCGATAGCCTGATAACGTGAGGAACGGGAGGAAGCCAGCTCTAGTTTTGGAACGAGACTACTAAAGAGGGACTTGTCCTCTAGATCTAGCTAGAGAATGTGATGCTCAGAAGAGCTCTATATATACACGAGTAAAGAACTATAGAATCTTCTAGAACTGTATTACAAATAGTAAAGGCAGTTCTAGAAGAGACGAATTCTGACAAATGTGATAGAAGACGATAGAAGACAGTAGAAGCTGATAGAAGGCCATGTGGAATGGTGGAAGCGTATTGCCACAATAAGGTTCTCCATTCTTGACAAAAGGTAAAATGTGTGGTGCAGGTCGCGATAGTTGGAATGGAACCAGGCTGCTGCTGCGTTGAACTCGCTGTGGCAGTGGTCGCAGCCTTGCGTTCGATCGAGATTAGTAGTGCACCCAAAGTGAAATGAAGGGAGGGAACGGGAAGAAGGAAAAGGGTGATTCAAATGATGGAAAAAGACAAAAGGATCACCACCCAACTATCCCCCTCGCATCCGGGGGAAAGTGGGTGGTTACGAAAAACCCGTGGGTTTTTGCTTCGTATATGACACCGCCCGGTCTCGAACTCCCGACCTAGCGGTGGTCGGGAGCCGACGAGCGTGGCGAGTTACCAACTAGGCCATTCGACCGCATTGGGACGCTCGTCTATGTTGAAGGGAAGGCGACGTGGAGGGGTTTATAAAAACTTGACGCGTGTGGACGCGTCTTGACGCGTATGGCCTTCTTTTCACTTTGGGATGAAACTACTAAGCTCAGCAGCGGGTCGTACTACCTAGAAGATAAGGTAGGATCGTACTACTAGTACTCCTGAATCTGTGACTTCCTGGTCGCTCACTTTTTTGGCCGCATATCTACAAAAACCAGAAGCAATTCATCCATCTTGAGGTTTTCTATGAGCTAAAGAAGCACTCGAGGCCATGCAATACTGCCATCAACCGCGTTGTCGATGCCGGAGAAGCCTCGTCCTTCGGGAGTTCGTCCCAACCCAGCCCCAACCTGCAGACGTAACAGCTTAACTTGCTGCTCTTCTCTTGGTTGAGCTCGTAAATCCAGACCAGATGCCCCATGTATCCAGCATGAAGGGCCGCCAGGAACATCTCATATGGGATGATACGTCCCTTCTCGAGGTCGATGTCGCGTCTTCTCTTCCCCATGCATGGGATCGACGTAACGGCTGAGCACTCAATAACACATTCGTAGTAGTACTCTTGAATAATCATCCGAATAAATGAACCGATCGACAAAACCGTGGAGCTTTCGGGGGGCTTCAGCGGCCATATTTGCCCCTCGGAATGTTCAGTGGGAAATCCGGATAGTAATCAAGCTAGCGCCACGCAAAAGGATCTAAGGGCCAAAATAACACGTAAATACCAACGTGCCAAAAAGAGGTGAGATGCCTCCTAGTTTCAACTCATCATTGCAAGGCAAATGCTAGAAAAGGGGGGAAAAAAAGCTACCTCTCTATCGATCAGGGAGGAACCATAAGGGCCTTTCAGTCATGTCAACGCAGTTCCTCACATTAAAGGGGGCGTCGGCCCAAGCGCGCAGAAAGGACTCCAGGTCCTCAGTTGAGCACAAGAGACGGACAATCCTCGCCTGGTCCTCCTTGGGCACTTGCCATGTCTTCGCGGCTTGTTGTATATTCGATATCCGCGCTCGGTAAAGCGGGTTTTCTTCTCGACGCTCGGCCAGCCACGCCTCCAGCAACCCGTCCGCGACATGTCTCACGCGGCCCGGAAAAACTTTCTCCACGTCATTTGCCAATTCCGCCTTGAACGATGGAAGATGGCTCAACACAACCTCCATGACGTTGGTCATCCAAGACGGCCAGAAAGCGTCCGGAAGGCCTAGGACTGGCGAGATCCTCTGGCGAAGATCGCGAACCACTGTTTCCGGCAGAGGTGGGAGTGCAAATTCCAGCAGTGGAATCAAGAGCCAAGCCGTGTTGTTGTCGTCCCAGTTTTTGGCGATTAGTTGTGCAGAGACCCAGTTCACAACGGTTCGTGGCAGTGCCTGTCGACGCGATCGCATCTTGAAGAGCACCATGGCTCGCACTTTTTCTTCAGTGCAATCGTCCAATGCCTTGCAGATAACTCTGCCCGGACAGTAGGATAAATCCGTAAGTACTAGTCCGAACATGGATGATGGAGACTTGAGCTCACGCGAAAGTTGTTCTTCCAAAACCAGCAACTTCTTGTCGAGCGCTGTGGGGATTTCATGTGGCTCCCAGTCCTCGGTCTCAACCTCACTCAGGCAATTCCCAGCTGTTTCCCAATAGGGGACCCGAGCAAATTCCCAATAGGCGGTGGTCAGGAGGGGACGCGGGTGGTTCTCTGACAGAGTGGTGATGAACAAAAGGAGGAGGTCCTCCTTCTCTCTAATCTTCAACAAGCCAGCAACGAACTTCCACACGTTGACGAATTGGCCGTGATATATGTGCCTCCTCATCTGGCTCGGAAGGCGTGCCTCTAGGTCCCCGACCAGCCATCTAGCCGCGAAGTACTCCTGGATGGTCGAGTGTAGAAACTGGAACCTCGGGGTGATCGTCTCATCGCCGCCCCGGCTGCTGATGACTGAGAGATGGTTCTTCATGTCCGACCTGAGCTTGAACAAGGGCCGTGACGGCGTTACCCTCCGGATGTCGTCATCGCCGAATTCCACTCTGCCTTCCTCGGTGAGTTTGAAGGCGAGGTTTCCGAGCACGTCGATCTCTTCGGCGACGAACTCTTCGAGCTCTGGGAGAGCCTTGATCTCCTTGATCGTGTCCGCGGTAACTATGGGCGAGCTGGGCATACCGAGTGGATCCGGCTTCGCCAGTCGAGGAATATCCTTGCGCCAAAGCGTCGCCATGACGCCCTCGTACAGCGCCGTGGTGCTGGGCACGTTACCAGCGTCGCCTGACGGCTTGACATCGAACCAGCAGAAGCAGAGCGCATCCAAGAGGAAAGGGACGGAAGCTATCTCCCACGCTGTTGGCGCGCTCAGGAGATATTCTCGGATCTCCCTCGCCGCCTCCGCTTGAGTCGACGTTGTATCCTCCTTTTTCGCCAGGAATTGAGCGACGGAATCCCATGAGAACCCCCTGGATTCCAGCTCGCGGTCGACGGGGACCTCCTTGGTATTCCATATGGCTGTCCTCGTGGTAATCAGGATCGCGAACTCCTCGTCCCGAGCCAAGTCCACAACCCATTTCACTTTCCCGACCTCATCGGGCTTCTCCGGCCGGAGCTCGTCCCATCCGTCAAGGATCAGAAGGGTTTTCTTCTTGTCTTGGAAGCAGATTCGGTTACGAAGAGCTTCTGCCAGCTTTCTTCCGTCGGGCCCGCCCAGGAAGTATTCCTGGTGGAGAAAGTCCTCCAGTCCCCCTCGAGGCTCGACTTGGCGTAATGGTATTAGGATTACCCAATCGAACATGACCCGAATCGGCCGATGGGCAGCAGCGAGTTTCTTGCAGAGAGTGCTCTTGCCCGTACCAGGAGTGCCCTTGACGAGAATTCTCCTCGGTGATCGGTCCGCAAACAAATTCTCTACCTCCACGGTCCGGGGTTTGTCGGGCGTGACGTGCTCGATCAGAGTTAGATTGACGTAGCCTGACTCGATCGAGGACTTGTTGGCAGAGAGAGTCGATATGGCGAACCTCTCGTAGCTCTTCGTTAGTGTCTCCTGGATGTGACTCAAGTGCATTGACTGAGCGAGGTCAACCGCCCGGTCACGCCGCAGGATGTCGAGCTCACGGATGATCCTGGAAAGACAGAGCTTCTTGAGGTAATCTATGTCCAGAGGGCCGGTGGAGTTCTCTAAATCCTCGATGGATTTCTTGAAGACACGTTTCATGGGCTTAATGTCCTTGGTTTTCTGAGGTGCAAGGATACCGAGTAGCTTGAGGAAGCACTGCTGGGACGGTCTGCTGGCATCCAGCTTGACATAGATCCTCGTGCTATCCTTGACCATGTGTTCTGGGAAGCAGGTCTCCTTTGTTCCGTTGAGCAGCACCGGGAAGGTGTGCATGCCTTCACCCGTACTGCTTTCTCGGATGTCGAGAAGAGCCAATTCTGTCAACACGTGGTGAAAGTCCGGATCGATTTTCTTCTTGTGTGCCTTATAGACGGCTGAGACCGCCGAGCGCACGTCGGACTTCTCTTCTTGGGCCCTACATACCGCCTTGCGCATCTCTTCGACGAAAGTCTTGAGCAGTTTGTTCTGGAGATACTCGCCGAGGACTTCAGACCCGAAGATGATGACACCCTTGGCTCCAAGGCCTGGGAAATGCTTGAAAGACAGGATGCTGTGCTGGGTGGCCAGAATATCCCGTCCTGCCGTCGGGTTGGCGTTGGCGGGCGGGCTGGGGCCGAGGGGTGTTTGGTCTGAGCGGATGTCGTATCCAACGGCCTCGAACCACTCAATGAACTGCGTGACGACCGCAGCCTTGGCCTCTTTCGTGGACTTCTTGCTGTCGTGGGCGTAGATGATGAATGCTGGCGGGCAGTCCTTGAAGATTCCGCTATCTTTGAAGGTCTCCAGAATCGGACCTAACAGGGTGGTCCTTGCGGAGTCAATCTCTGTCGGCGTCAAAGACTGCAACATCTTGCCGTGGGGTAAGTCGGCACGGCTGGAACGGTGTGCTCTTGAGTCGTTGACCAAAGTTATAGGTCATTTGTGGATTGGCAAGTACATGATGCTCTGAATATGGACGATGTGGTGCAGATGTAGACGATATGTAGATGCGCGGAGAAATCTGTCGAGGTCAAAAGAGAAAAACTGAGCCACGTAATAAGCGCCCTGATACCCCTGATACGCCCCATCAATCTCACGCACCTCGAAACACGCATGTTGGGCGAACAGGCAAACCGTGTGGTTACATTCGGCTGGATGCCACCCAGTGCGGTTGTCAGTACCCAGTCGTGTCTGCCTAGCAGCGGTCTAACGGGACCGACCACGCAAATGGGGAACACAAGAGAAGCGCATGCCTGTTCCGTAATTGCATCCCTATGTCTTGCCTGGGCAGGCTGGCGCCTGCAGAATCTGACATCTCTGCGACGACCGATAACCCCTGCTCGCGATTCAACTTGATCAGTCTCATAGAATACCTTCGGGTATCCAGAGTCAAGTTTCAGGAACACTAGTACACCTCAGACCACCGAAACGATCTCAAGGTTTGCCGATGGATATGGACACGTTGTCCCGGCTTGCCAGTCGGTGGCGCAACCCGAGCGATATTCTCTCGCTTTTGTTGATAATTGGTGGCGACATCGTCCAACGAGCAATCGCACAGCTCTTCGGGGTCTCCGTTCGACCTTGGATGGAAGGCCCTAGAATATACCTAACGCCTGTTGCCTTTTCATTCGGCTGGGTTGGCTATGCCTTCCTCTCAGTCGGGGCACTGATGGGCGACGTTCAGCTGATGCCCCCTCAGCCTGACTGTCCATCCAAGGCCATTAACTGCAAGACCGGATACGCTCGAGTGAACAGCTCTTGGGTCCTCGGACGCCTTCTCCGAGACCATGAACGGAGGGCTCAGAGGAATACGCGAACTGCCCACTCGAATCTGAACAGTAGGCCTTCACTCACGATCGACTTGTTCAAGCTCGAAACCCCGGGTTTAGGACCGCGGATCGACTCAGTCTGGCTGATGGGTTGGCTGACGATCATCACTCAGCTCGCCATCTCAGTGGTTCCTTGGATCCTTTATGGCGACTGGGTGATATTCGTCATCACGGCTTCGGGCACGGCGTTCGCCCTCCTTACTGGCAGCCTGCGGCAATGGGGTTCAGAGAAATGGGCTGCACGGCGACTGAACAAGCCCGGTAGCGTTAAGGATGCGACTAAAACCGTCTGCCTGACGCGTGGCAACGGGCACAGGCACGCCATGGTGCTCATCGGCTCCGGCGGGGCCTTCGACCTGGAAAATATGGCCACGGCCACTTCGGAATCCGCGACCGAGACTCCCTGGGTTCTGGGCCTGCTGGCCGTCCTCTGGACCTGTTTGCTGATCAGCGTTTCTGGGCTCGAGCAGAACACATGGTTTCTCGTGGGTATCGGGGCTCTGGGGATGATGCAGAACCTTTACGCTAGCGTTGCGCACAGGTCGCCGGAAGCACTCAATATGAAGTTGACGCCATGGGCGGAACGGGCCACGATCATCGGGCTGGGCTTTCATCTGCCATTCGACGACGAGGACTCGGACGAAGATATGAAGGACGATACCTGGCGACAACCGATGGACTTGCAGTCCACACCGGGGGTACGCGGCGCCATTCGCGAGCTGGAGAAGATCATCCCCCGCGCTGGGATGAGCCTGATGCCTGAGTTCTTCCCTATGGTTATGAAGTACGAGCGAGGGAGATATAGAACGAACATCGAAAAGAAGTTTTGGAAGCAGGCTTTTCGGGAGGCTGGTATTCCTATCGACGCAGGTAATGGTGACGGAAAAGTGTCGGCACCCAGCATCAAGACGCCGGCGAGCCAGAGAGTCACAGAGATCGTAGCCCATGTCCCCGATTAGCATCGCACCTCGATTTGATGTTTTCTTCCTTTGATGGAAGAAAGTGGAGCCCGCCCTCTGGCTTTTGTTTTTAAACTTTAATTCAACGTCACTTAACTCCCGCTCCTTCCGTTGCGATTCCGAAGTCCTCACCGACCAGACTCCACCACTTCACAATCTCTTGCTCACCCCGGCAATGGCAACACTCAAACCAAAGCAGGTGAATAAAATGGGAACAGCGACAGGGCTCGAGAAGTCAGAACCCTCCCGTCCGCAGTCTCAAGTTCAAAGCCTTCCCTCATCATCATTAGCGGGGGGCCGAACCCAATACCTAATTAAGATCCCGACAAAGCCGCTTCAACGGGCCGTGCAGGCAACTCAATCCATTCACCGACCCATTCGCCATCAGTCGGCAGGCATTTTCTCGCCAGAATCCCACTGGCGACAGCCAAAGCACCGAATCCACGCCGTCAGCGTCCTGTCTCTCTCATGCGGACCGCTAAACGCTTGGTGGCTTCGGGGATGAAACTTACGTGCTCCATAATGCAACCCGCCTCCCACCGGTACCGGTCGACGATAGTCCCCACGCCAGAGCGGTAGTTCAGCCAACTCATGTTGTCTCTGAACAGCGTCCGGATGACGGTGATCTGCTGGCTCGCCCAGAGGGGTTTAAGGAAGTTGTAGGCGGCCTGCGCGCCCGTCGCTCGGCCGTTGTTCTGTTTTCCCAACGACTCCCAGGCGTCAGTCAGCGAGATTACTTGGGCAGGTGGAGAGCGACATGGCGACGACATACGATGTATCCGGGGTCGATGTAGCTGAACGTCTCGTCAATGTCCTTCTTAACAAGAAATGCGTCGGCAAACTTGTTGAACCGAGCTTCGGTCTCCTGCACCGTCGGAGGTGGGTCTATCTTCTGGCAGAACTTGGGAGGGGCCGCACCGCCCTGTCTTGCGCGTAGGATTACGGCGTCGAGAACGGTGGACACATCGATGCCGGTATTGGTCGTAACCGGGGCTGCGAGCGCGCCGAGCGGCGCCGCCGTTGCAGCAATGACAATTACGGCTCGCACCATCATCTCCTCTTCCGACCTTCTTCTCCGAGTTTCTGTGTTAGCGATCAGGGGGTGGATCGCTTGTCGTTCTGAAGATCAAGCCACAAGCAGGAAACCAGTCTTGATCTAAAACCGGGAAACAGAGGAACACGATGTGGAAGCTCTCTGGGCGACCGGTAGATCTGAGCCGATATATGTATTAGTGGTGCCCATAGACAGACGTCCCCAGGTACCAAGCGGTTGTGTTCAAAATGGAGATCGTCACCTTCTGAGTAAATTGGAGAGTCGTAAGCCCCCAACGCGCTTGCTCTCAGACCAAGACCTCTGTTCCTCTTCTCGCCTTGCCCCTTGCACTGCCGGGTGGTGTGCAGATTCAGGCTGTACTCCCTATGCCAAGATCACGGCAGACTCGTCCCGCTCCCGCAAGCATACGAGAGGTAGCCCCGGAGAATATGGACTTGATGAGGGGAATTGGCACTGGGTAGCATGTCTCTATGCTGTGTGGACTCCCCACTCGCCTGGTCAATATTGCTTCTCCCGCGCCGGCCACGCTTGGGTGATGCCAAGAAAACAAAGGGGTGACGACGAGCGACTGCCTAGTCGTGCAGAGATTCTTGACTTGCCCTCGCAGGCGCAACATGGCTCAACTTTTCACTTTGTCGCATCGAGCTTTATTTAGCGGTCTATATACCTCGTAATAGTAAATACAGGTCTAGGCATGCTGGCGGCGCCAATGTTCACTGACAACTGAAGCTGGTGGCGACTGTGGCGTCACCTCGACCGTCATAGATGACACGCTGCGGATACGGACACACCATTCTTCGGCTCGTTCTTCTCTTCTTGCTGTCCCAAAACACCACAGGTAGAGAATCGGGGGCGGTGCCATTCTCGACCCAGGCAACTAGGTGCGCCAGTGCCGAAGTCGCCTGCCCGCCACTCCCACCGTAGCAGTGCGTCAATCCAGGGAACTCGAAGTATCTATAGAAGCTGGGCACATCTAGAATTGCGTTGAGCACATCTTTATAATAGTGCTCTGTGCTCCTAGTGGGGATGATGTGATCCAACTGAGTGATGGGGAACAAAATTCTCCCCCATTTATTAGCAATGTTTGTCCAGCCAGGGGCATCATGACAGCGAGAATTATGTGACATCTCAACCCTTTCGAAGCCTCTGATGGAGGTTTTGTTGTAAATTTGAAGCGTCAGGGCTGAATTTGCACTCACCAAGCCATGAAACGAAAGGATCTTTCCGCCATTCCTCTTGAACTCGGACAAGTCAGGATCATCAGTCTCAATCAAGTTCCGGAACTCCTCGGCACCAGCGGTAAACATGCGTCCATACTCCTCCACTGTGAGTCCGCGGAGATCAAACGTTGAGTTCTTTGCCACGAACAACTTCAACCACTGCCCACCCCACGCTTCTCTCCCTATTTCGGCAAGGGGATCGGTCAAAGGCGACCCGATGTTAGGACCGTACCACAACAGACGACCATCTCCTCCGCGAGGGCCGCTCCAGACTGCATCAGCCAGAGCCACTGCTCCTGCCGAGATGGCCATCCTTTTTTGCCCTCCGATCGAGAGAGACGTTGAGCAGGTGAACTCCTTCCCCACGAGTCCTGATATGTTGAAGGTCGCCCGGCAAGAGTCCACATCCGAGACGATCCCATCCACAACGCCATCAAGCCCATCACAGCTCTCGGCCACCAGACGAGCAATCTCATCCAGTTCACAGGGCTCGATCCCAGCCCCTCCACCAAGCGCCTGCTCAGTGAAAACCCTCGGCCACCAAGTCCCCGCCACGAACTGCAGCAGATTCACCGCCGGCGCGCCCGCCAAAATCCCATCATACAGCGTCGGATACCGCTGAGCAAGCATCATCGCCTGTCGCCCACCCTGCGAGCATCCCGCGAAGTAGCTAAACCCCGGCTCGCCCTTCTCCCTCCCACCACCAAGACCAAACGGCCCATAAAACATCCTCACAACCGCCTTCGCAGCAACCGCCTGCTCCTGCAAGCTCACACTCGCAAAGCTCCTCAGCGCAAACAGATTCACGTCCCCCTCAGACCTCAGCGCCCACGGCCTCGCATCCAGCGGATCCGTGCCCTTCAACCCGGCGTCCGTCGTCGCCGTCGCGTATCCCATGCCCACGAGCCCCAGCATCTGCGTGAACGATCCCGCGTTCCCCCCCGCGGACCAGCCGCCGCCGCCGACGGCGAGGAGGCGCTCGTTCCAGGGCGGGGAGGCTATCGGGAGGAAAGTAGTGACGGTTACTAGGTCGTCTTGGCCTGGGTGGGTGTAGCGGACGGTTACGTTGCAGAAGGTTGTGGAGGAGAGAAGGATGGAGGGCGTGAAGGTGAGTGCTGATTCTGGAATTATGGTCGTGAGGTTCGTGATGGGCGTTGCTGTGATGGATGTTACGGTCGCGTTGGGGAGGAGGATGGAGGGTGACGGTGGCGTGAAGGTCGTGTCGCGACATGCGGCTTGGAGGAGAGCCATTGTCACTGCCGGTATCTCTGTACGCGTTTAGATATGCCAGATCGGTCATCGAGCAGGGAGACGCTGGCGTGAAGAGATGTCAATGACAACCTCACAGACGGCGAGGCGAGACGCCAGAAGAACTGAGGGCGAAAAACGGCTCCATCATCGAACAATACTAGGATGTTCTTGATATATCAGGTGAGGAAGTTACCTTGGTATGTTATGCAGTACTCATCTAATATGCAGCCTAAAAGACAGAATAGTGGCCAATTGCGTATGGAAGAGGCCCCTCTCTTTCCCCCGGCTGAAGTCGAGTAAGATGTAGAGAAAGGAGGAGCGTCCATCTCGACGAAAGAGATGCATGTTACCTAGAGTGCAAATAAAAGCCCCGATATGCAAGCAGCTTGGATGAAGAGGGGATATGTCCAATATTTACAAGAAAACGAAATCGAGATATTAGGGGTACCAGAAATAGGGGTCAGGGGGAATATGTGGGTCGGTCGCACCTGTCCAGTCGGCCTCCATCATCAATCCAAAATCATCAATCATCACACATCAATCCCATCATCACTCGTCCTACCACTCCCTTATGATTACACAGATTCCGCTGCCCTCTCCAAAACCTCAACGACCTGCGCCCGAAACGCCTGCTGCAGCTTCAAATCCTCCTTCGTGTCGTTCTTCACGCCCTCAAAGCTCCCCTGCAGACACGTCAGCACAACGTTCTTATACCGCTCCCCCATCTTCGCCGCCAGTCTTTTTTCCGCATGCTTGACGAGGTGCTTCCTGATAGCGTGCGGGTCCGACACCTTGGCGAACGACGACTTGTCGAGCGTCAGGGCGGGCTGCCAGAGTCCTATCTCTAGGAGGACGACGCCCAGGGCGTAGATGTCGTGCAGCTTGTTGAACGTCTGGGTCGGGTGGCGTTGGCGATCCGGGTGGCGGTACACGTCGCGCGTTAGACAGACGTCGGCGTGGCCATGCGAGAAGTACATCTCTGGACGGGAGAACTCGAAGCCTAGGACCCAGGGAGAGCGGAAGTCGAGGCGGGATTCTGGTGAGGAGGAGGAGGACAACGAGGAGGAAGCACCTTGGGGAAGGGGCTGGGGGAAGAAGAGGATGTTTTCGCTGCGGAAGCTCTCGTGGACCTAGAAGAGAGACTGTCAGGCCTGGCTTGATGTGTGAATGGAAGGTTGTGTATAGTTTGTTTGACGTACCCATTTCACTAACTGAAGCTGCGAGATACACCTCGCCAGCCTCGCAGCCAGCCAGAACCGCATGCCCAACGACGGCGTAGACGCCACCGCCGCAGCCGACGACGACGACGACTGGTGTTCCGCCGACAGCACCTTCAGCAGGCTGACAGGAGCGGGGTCTGTCTCCTCCGGAACGGCGAATACGAACGCGACGCGGTTCTTCTGCATCTGCCTCACCCAGCCGACGCACCGCGGCGTGCGGAACACGACCTCCTTGGGCTGGTGCAGCAGGCTGGCCAGCCTGTTGACCAGGTCGCGCGTGCGGTCGTCCAGCTCGACGGGCACCGGCGACTCGGCGGCGTACGACCGGAACTCGACCAGCCTGGCTTTACCAGCAGAATCGTGCAGTATGCCAAAGTTGTCGCCGATGCGCATGAAGTCGTTCGTGCGCAGGCATAGCAGGATCGACGGGTCGTCGTACTCGAGGCTGCGCGGCGGTGGGGGATCGCCGGACGAGGAAGGTGGCCGCCCTCCGCCGCCCGGAGAGGACGAGGATTCGGCGGTGCTGGCGGCAGCGGCGATCTGGAGGCGCGCGTCGACGTCGAAGCCGAGGGCTCGCGAGTTGCGGTCGTCTTCGAGGCGCTTGAGGTGCTGCAGGTCGACGCCGATGGTGGTGGACAGACACCACAGCTTGATGGACTCGTGGATGCGCCCGTTCAGCTCGCTGAAGTCGCGCACGATGGCCTCGACGCGCTTCTTGTCGCGCAGCGACCACCAGATGCGGACGAACGAGCGAGGTCGCTTCATGCAGGCGCTGGATCCGGCGGCTGCAGCGGCGGCTGCAGCTGCGGCTGCGGCTGAGGTGGGGGAGGTCAAGGTCAAGGAGGAGGAGGAGGATTCGGTCGTTGTCGTGCTTGGTTGGGGGGAGAGGGAGTCGGTGGGCTTGAGAGTGGCGTCGTTGGAGAATGAGGAGGTGAAGGAGAGTTTGGCTAGAGACATGAAGGAGCTGGACGCCGATGGGTAGCCGATCGGCGACTGAGGTGCTCCGCCGTAATTATCGCTGCAGTCCTTCGCCTTGTCGATCTCCTGTCGCCGGCTGAGTAACTGGAGGGCCTGGCATAGCACGCCTGTGGCCTGCTCGAGGAAGCCGTGGATCTGGTCCTGGACTTCGGAGTCGAATTGCTCGAAGAGTGACTTGCCTCCGTATATCTATTGGCGGGTATGAGAGTTTTCAGGGGTAGGGGTCAGTCGTCAATGTGCGAGGAGGAAGGTCGACCGAGGACCTTTGGCTCGGGAGGTACTCACACTTGAAGCCTCGAACAAGAGCATTTTCAACGCCCGCGTTCTATTGTTCTCGTCTCGGATCTTCATCTCAAGATTCTTCGTATCCTAACCGGAAAGTCACACGAAAGCGTCTGGGTAAGTCGCTTGTCTCTCTCTGGTCGAGGAACTTTGGTGGGGAATTGGGCTTCTTACACTGTCGAAGCCTCGAAAGTTCGACACAAGCTCGGCGGTGCGCTCGCCGACCTTGAAGAGCTGGTCGAGCACCGAGAGCGTCAATCCCACGACGGTGATGGGATCCATTGTTTGGATTCCTTTCTAAAATTTGCTTCGTTACGTTTTCCTCGTTGTCCTCGAAGAAATTCAAGCTCGAATTCCCTCAAATTAGACTACGTTAAGGATTGGAAGAAGGCAGCTAGAGACAGCTTTTCGCCCAAGAAATCATTGCGTGCCAAAGAGGCTCTGCCATTTCGGAGCCCGACCGGCTGGCAATCGTTCAAATTGATTGTCGTGAACCAGCGTGGCTGAGACCCAGCTGAAGAATGGTGGAGGGGAGAAGAGGGGCAGTAACTGAACCATGCATGCATGCATGCATTGATGCAGTGCGCGGTTCGTGGTTCGCACCTAGCCTGACCTGTTCTGCTCAAGGAGGACTCCCAGGCTTGGCTGATCTGGTTGCCTGCTTTGTGCCACAGCGACTGTGATGTGGTAGATGTGGATGAACTCGTCAGTCGCTGGACTGGGAAGCCGAAGCAAAGTGCCGTGGGTTCCCGACCGAGTACGTAGGTAAGTTAGCAAAGTTTGACGTCCTGGCTTGGCCCTCTGTGTGCTCAATAATATTGAGCGCACCTTCCATATAGTCTCTTTTTTTTTTAGCTGTCATCGCGGCAGCTGTAATTCTGCACAACCCACAGCACCCGCCGGCGATGGAGAACAAGGCTGCTGCGTCAGCAGCTTCCACACTCAGTTGGAACACTTTCCTGTCGCGCACATCAGTCTCGAGCCTGAGCTGCGCCGTCTTCTCCGAGCAGCAGGGACACGTCGTGCATGGCCTGGAAGACATCATCCGAGCCGTGAGGGCTCTACGACTGCGTCACATCTCTTACAAGGATATCACACGAGAAGAGTCGTTGGGTGAGGGCGAGACGTACCGTGTTGAGCGATGCATCGTCCAAGGCTCGGAATTCGCCATCAAGTATCTCAAGACGAACATCACTCCCGGCGCTGGCGCTGCTACGATCGGCGCCACGAATGCAACAGACGCAACAGACGCAACAGCAAAGGTAGCAGCTGGCGGAGGCAGGGAAGCAATCAAGAAGGATGTCAATACCTTCCGCCGCCGGCTTCGGTCCGTCATCTTGGAGCTCCAGATTATGAGGCACGGCCCGATCAAGAATCACCCGAACTTCCCTGGGGTAAGTCGCATGTCGACAACCCTGTCACACTAACTCCAGACCCATTGCAAGGAGGATCTAACACTGGGTAAAAATCAGGTTGTGGGATATGGCTGGAACACTCAAGGGGCGAGCATCGTGCCGTACCTGATCTTGGACTACGCTCCATTAGGAACTCTCAGACAATACCTAAAAAGCCGGAGTCAGATGCAGCCCAGGGACATTGAGATCCTCACTGGCGATGTGGCCGCTGCACTGACTGCCTTACACACGTGTGGCATCGTTCATGGAGATGTCAAACTCGACAATGTGCTGGTCACGCCATCCTGGGACCGTCCTTGCAAGACGCTCGTCAAGCTCACCGACTTCGGTCATGCCCTGATCATGAACGACAAGTCGCAGAAGAACGAGGACGGACCCATGAGATATAGCGGCACGCTGATGTTGGTTTGCCCTTTTTTACCAAATTCTTCCTCTCTATGATCGCCCCCAGCTGACTTCCGAGTTCAGATACAACGCCCCTGAGGTCAGAGAGCAGGACCTGTTCCCCATCGATAGGGCAGACCTCCCCAAGTGCGATGTTTGGGCCTTTGGGATCCTCATCTGGGAGGCATGCATCCAGGGGGAAGAGTATCTCTCATATTTGGAGAAGAACCACCCGCAAGGTGAGGCGATCGCGAGCGCCGACGTCGGCGACCACTTCAAGACCATCGAACCAGCCGATCTGCGCAAGTACGCCATCAGGTCTGTTCCGGGCTCTAGCATAGGACCGGCTCTCCTGATTCGAGCGAGCCTCAGAGACACGATCCAGGAGGATCCGAGTAAGCGGATCTCTGACCTTCAGAAAATCTCCATCGTCACGAAGTGGCAGTAAGCATACCTTTCTATGCTCAAGCAGGCTCCATACAGTCTACCTTCGGCAAACCCAAGCTGCGAGCGACTAGCAGGGGTCAGATGGTCAATGATGCCTCCAAGCAGACCAGGGACTAATCATGATCAATTTGCTTCTCCTCTAGTGCTTCTGGTCTGAGTGGTCTTGAGGCGGATCTCGCGCTCCATCTCGAGAGTCCATCTCCAACGTTCGAGGTGAGCATCATCATGATCATCACTTCTGCCCCACGCCCTCTGCGTAGGCCTACAAACCGCTGATCACTCTCTGAGTAGATGTTCCGATCTGTCAGGGAGATTCCCTGGGCGCACGAGAAGCAGATCTTCAACGGCCTCAAGCAGACGCATACGGGCAGGTTGACGAAGGATATCGCCACCTTCATCTGGCAGATCGCTCTCTGCTATCATGCCGGCTTCGGCACGGCCATGAGCGCCAAGTCGGCTCACGAATATGCTCATAAGGCTATGAGCGAGGGCCACCCCGTCGCCAAGGTGTTCGCCGACTTGTTCGACCCCGGCGACCAGATGACCCTAGAATCTTTGACTTCGCCTGCCGAAGCCGCATCGCCCACTGGCAGCACCAGCAGCGCCGCTGATATTGGCGATGCCAGTGGTGCCAGTGGTGCCAGTGAACAGCAGATGACCTCCCGGTATGCGACACGGATTTCAGCCCTCATGCGACAGATGGCAGCCTCGCAATCTTCTTCCTCGACGCAAGAGATGCCTCCCCTTGTTAAGGCATGCTACAACGGCAACGCCGACCAGACGATAGACCTCTTGCTCGCAGGGGCGAACCCAAATTCATCGACCCCTGACGGCTGCACAGCTTTCCACTGGCTGTTCATGTTCCAGGAGCAGGAGACGCTCCACTCAGTCGTCAAAAAGTTTCGCTCAACAGGGGATAAACTACTCGTCGACGCGCCTTTCTACGCCACAAGACAGGTACATGACCAGTGGCCGCTGCAGCTGTCCGGCTCGCCACTCTCAGTGCACATCTCTATCAACGACCTAAAGGGCGTCCGGGCCCTCCTATCTCTAGGGGCCAACCCGTTGAGCCTCGTGTACTGCGAGGGGAAGTTCCCACCGGACGACCCACGCTCTCAGTGGACGGCGCTACATCTCGCCGCCGAGTATCACTGCAGCGAGATCTTAGAGGAGCTTCTCGACACCGTCGGCCCAGAGAGGTGCAAGGCACTGCAGCCTCCACTAGCGTGCGTGCTCAGCTTCTCAACCGTGCTTGAGCGGTTTGCCATGCACGGCGGGGACGCCGGCGCCGACGGGCAAACTCGAATTCGGTCCAGACAACAGCTAGACCGCAGCATCGAGGCGATCCGCACGCGGGCCCTACAACCGCTCAACTCAAGGGCATCCAACGGCATGACAGCGTTGATGCAGGCTATCGACTTCCAAGACCATGAGGTGGTGGCCGCCCTTCTGCGGGCTGAGCCTTCACTGTCAACAACAAAGCTGTGCTCGCCCAGCGACGAACGGGTCTTCAACCTCCCCGTGCATTTTGCAGCCCAGATCGCCGCCCGTCGTGACGTCCCCGAGTCGCTTCTCATACCGCAGATCATCGACAAGTACTCGGACGACCTCAGCCGCACCCAAAAGCCGCCCCGAGACGAGCTAAATCGAACCCCCTTGCATCTCGCCGTGACTGGCCCGTCAAGCCGAGCAGCGGAGTGGATTCTCGAGCGACGCCCAGGCCTGTTACACGTTGAGGACCTTGAGGGCAGAACCCCATTGCACTACTGCGCCTCGGTTGCCAACTGCGACCTCCTGCTTTCTCGGGGCGCCCGAGTCGACCACACAGACAAATACGGCATGACTGCCCTGCACCGCGCCGCGTCGATGGGCGAGCCCGAGCTTGTAGCCAGCTTACTGCGCAAAGAGCCCAACCTAGCTCTGCACAACAACCGCTTCGGGACGTCGTTGCACTGCGCCGTCAAATCGGGCTCTCTAGATGTGGTCATGGCCCTCCTCGACGCAGGCAGCGCTGTCGATGCCGTCGACCTCATGGGCAACACTCCCGTGCATGTCGCCGCCCGCATGGACCGCCACGTCATCCTGCGCACTCTAATGCAGCGCGGCGCCAACATCAGCATCAAGAACCGGAACAGCCGTGACGCCCGTCAGATTGCTGCTGCCGTGGGCCGCCACGGCAACGTAGGCGTACTACGCGTCCTCGCCCGTGGTCGCGAAACGGCAGACACTCAACAGTTGATGGTCTATCGAGGGGAGCAACACGGCAATTACCCCATCCCGAGCACCGATGGTTTTTCGCGTCCTCGCAACGGACCGCCGGACTTCGCTTGGGATGCAGATGACGACACACAGATCCCGGCATCTCCAATTCCCGACGGCCCATCGAGCGGTGAAGGCGGCTTCTTTCCTATGGGCGGCCGGGCCAGCGAAGGCAGCAGCAGCATGGGCGACGCCATCTTCTCCGCACCGCGCGAGACGAGCACGAGCGACTGGGGAGACTGGAGCGAGCTCGGAGACTACCAGGCGACCGAAGAGTCGTTCGACGACCGCGACAAGCGCATGGCCAGGCTGGTCAGGACCGTCGACGCCATGTCGGAGGTGTACGTGCCCATCGACATCGGCGTGCACAACAACAGCCGCATGATGCTCGAGACCATGGACCTGGTGAGCGTCTTTTTCGACGACGCAATCTGGCAGCCTCCCCACTCGTCCAAGCTCGTCGAGATCATGGGAGAGACCGCCCGCGACCTCGCTATGGTCATGGACTTCAGCTACAGCTTCGTCAAGCGGCATTTAATGAACCCGTACGTCGACATGGGCAAATCCTTGGAGTGGCTGAGGAAGCATGACAGACACCTCCTCTTGAAGGCTAAGGATACGTCTGCCTCCTCGGCTGACGCCCCAGCGCCAGCCACAACCACGACCACGACCACATGGACCAAGGTGACAGGGAGAGTGAGGCGGACATCGCCCACCGGGGCAGCGGGCGAGCCGAAGACTCCACCTGCAGGAGGAGAAAAGACAGGCAGCTCGGAAAAGGGCACGCCCCCCTACTACCAGCCAATCGGCGATCCGAGCAAGCTCCTCCTCTACTTCACGACCAAAGCAGCCAGCTACGTCGCCGTCGTTGCAGCCAAGACCAAGCCGAGCTGGGTGCTCCCCGGCCGGACCGAGGATGACCTGGAAAATATGATCGCCTGGGAGATGGCTAAGTGGGCTCCGCCTCAATACTACGCCGACGCTGCCGCCGCCGCGGGGACCGGTCTCGATAAAATCAAGCGCAGGTTCCGGGGGAAGCATGAAGACAACGCCACATCCGATAACGCCCCACAGAAGCTGGCCCATCGCGACGACGACGAGGAGCTCAGCCGCGGCGACTGGCCCGAAAAGACCTGGGCCTTCAACGACGGGCCACGCACCGCCAAGGTCTTTCCAGAGCTGTTTCGCGGCGAACGAGGATCCGAGCGCTACCGGCGCTGGATTCAGCTACGCGAGAAGGCCGCCGCCGCTAACTCGTCCAAGCTTGATGCGGAGGGGAAGAAACAGAGCGAGCTGGAGAAGTGGCGTCGGGGGCGGGACGGCGGCCGCGAACCGGGAATAGAGAGGATTGGGGTGGTAGGAGGCGGCGGAGGAGAAGGCGCCGGCGCTGAATATGACCTTATTTTCGGGCGAGAACCCAGACCGATATTTCATTACGGACCCGTCGATAGACTGGGTCTCACCGCTGACCAGAGGGCCTCGATCCGTAGGAGGATGGACCTAGAGAACGGGACGTTGCCGGACCTAGGCGGCAGGAGGGAGGAGGCCGTTGCTGATTCTGCTGCCACTGCTGCTGCCTCTGGAGATGTCGGCGGCGACGACGACGACTCTACTAGCTCCGAGAGCGCCAGTGACAAGAGTGCCAGCGCCGACAATGATGAATGGGAGGACATTGGTGGTGATCATGTAGCGGAACAACCTTCCACAATTCCTTAAAACTTGCTACTACCTAGGTACAAAGCTGGTGTTATTTTGAGCTAAGAACAAAAGCCCAAGACATATCGTTTTCCTCCACATATCATTCTCTCCCCTCCATCATCACTCCTCCTCTCCCCCATTTTTCTTCATACCCCTTTTTTTCAGCCTAGGTATCCATTCCCAAGGTATACCTTCCAATCATTAAAAGACTGGGGAGGTAACAACAGCAAACAATAAAGCAAGGCCATGGAGTACAACATCGCATGAAAATACAGAGAAGGAAAGACAAACTACATCCAGACAGTTTCGGTAGGGAAAAGATAAGATTCCTTCCTCATCACTATACTAGCTTGCCCGACAAAGGCAGGGAGCGCCCATAGATAACCATCTACAGGTAAATATCAGGGTAGGTAAGTACCTAGACGACACCCAGGCCGAGGAGGCCACCGCCGCTCTTCTTCTTCTTCTGGTTCTTGCCCGTGAGCGAGTCGGTCAAAGACCCGATGCCGAGCGACTCGAGGATCTGCTTGACCCCCAAGCCGCCCAGGATGCTGTCGACCAGGCCGCCGAGGCCGAGACCGCTCAGCTATAAGACGTGAATGTCAGTGACTGACTGAATGAGGGAAGAGGAAAAAAAAAAAAAAAAAAAAAAAAAACTTACAAGTCTCCCAACCAGCCCCAAAACACCATTAAGCAACAGCCCCACCGCCGCCAAAATCTGGAACAGCGGCTCGCTCAGCAGTCCCCAGAGCGGGCTCAGCTCCTTCTCGGCGTGGGGCATGCCCTCGAGCCTTTTCTTGGCGTCGTCGATGCACTTGGCGACGGTCCCCGTCAGCTCCTTCAGGATGTCGGCCAGCTGGTACTCCTCGGGAGAGGCCTCGCGCGTGGCCGTCTTGTGCTTCGCGTTGGCCTGGATGCGGCCGTCGGGGTCGAGCCCCTTGATGATGCCGTGCGCCTCCTGGAGGATGCGGCCGCCCTCTTCGATGAGCGGGCGGACCTCCTTGACGAGCTCTTCTTCGTCGAGCTCTTCTTTGGGGACGCGGTCTGCTGCTTCGATTTTCTGGTTTGAGGGAGGAGAAGAAGGGGGTGGGGTGTTAGTGGGATGGTGATAAAAGCTAGGGTTAAGAAAGTGGGAGGGAGGAGATGAAGGGGAGATCCTAGTGTATTATTGTTGTTGTGGAGCAAACAAACTCACCCGAGTGATCATATCGCAGATAGGCTTGATCTTGTCCAGCACCTGCGTCAGGCACATTGACATACGCTTAGCAAGCTCCTTGTCCTTCTCAGACAGCTCGCGCTTCTCCCTGTCCTCGGCCGACTCCACCTCCTCCTCGACTACCTCGGGCGGGATGTCCTCCAGCAGCGAGACGTGGCCGATGGTGTTGCCCTTGCTGTCAACAACATCACCATCGTCGTCGATCTCCTTCCCCGAGCAGATGCTCAGCTGCCCGCTCGTCAACTTTCCGACGAGGTTGCCATCCTCGTCGACGACGTTCCCCTCGCGGTTCACGCGCCTGCCGGACAGCGCGTTCTTCTTCTTCTCGACGACGGGCTCCTCCCACCGCTCGGCTTTCCCCAGGACGTTGCCGTTCTTGTCGCACACGTCGCCGTCCTCATCGACCAGCCTCCCGAACAGGATCTTGGGATCGCCGCTGACCAGACGGCCCACGACGTCGCCGCCGGGCGTGACCACCTTGCCGTCCTTGGTGACGGTGCAGCCCGAGAGCTCCGCGAAGGGGCCCTCCTTCAGGCCCTCGCGCTCGCCCTCGGCCACGACCTCGGCGCGGCCGATCACGTCGCCGCTCTCGCTCAGGATGTTGCCCTTCTTGTCGCACATGCGGCCCACCATGCGCTTGGGGTCCCCCTCGACCACCCTCCCGAAGATCACGCCCGCGCCATCGACGACGTTGCCGGCCTTGTTGACCCGCTTGCCGGCCAGGATCGACCGGTCGACCTCCACCTCGGGCTCCGGCTCCGGCTCCGGCTCCGGCTCCCACCGCTCGGCCTTCCCCACGACGTTCCCTCCCCGATCGAGGATGTCGCCGTCCGGATCGACGCTCATGCCTCGCAGCTTCTTGATGTCGCCCTCGACGACCTTCCCGATCTCCTCGCCGCCGGAGACGACCATCCCCTTGCTGTCGACGACCGCGTCGGGAAACGCCTCGAAGGGCCCCGCCTCGCGCAGGAGGCTCTCGAGCTCGTCCTTGGGGATCGGTTCGGCGCGGCCGACGACGGCGCCGCTATCGTTCCAGATCGCGCCGGCCTCGTCGACGCGCTTGCCGACCATGTGGGCCAGCACGCCCTCGACGACGCGTCCGATCACCTTCCCGTCCTCGTTCACGATGTTGCCGCCCTTGTTGACTTTGCCGCCCTTCAGGATCGAGACGTCGACCTTGTCCTCGACGGCCTCCTCGACGGCGCCCTCGGCGGCCTTCTCGCCTTCCTTGCCGACTTTCTCGGTGACGTCTCCGGCCTTGGCCTCGGCGCCCTCAACAACGTCAGCAGCCTTGGGTTCGGCGCCCTCGATAGCAGGTTCGCCGACGCCGCCAGCCTGGCTCGTCGTCTCGCCGACCTTGGACTCGGCGCCCTCGACGACGTCGCCTACCTTGCTGCTGGTCTCGCCAAGGACCTTCTCGCCCTCGCCAACTTCGCTCATCGGCTGCGGCTCGAGCTCCTCCAGCTGCTTCTGCTTCAGCTCACAGATGCCGGCGGCTTCCGAAGGCGCCTTAACGCTCTCACCGCCAACCTTCGACTTCAGCACCGACGGCAGCGCAGACGCAGCCTTTGACCCAATCTCACTCGGCAGGCCGCGGCTCACACCTTCGCCCTCCTCCTCGGGGAGATCCACACCCACTCCCTCCTCTGTCTCCTCGAGGGGGTGATGCTCATCAACATCAACGTCCACGCCATGGATATCAGCGTCAACGTCAACATCAGCGTCAACGCCAACATCAGCATCAACGGTAGGAGTCTTGCCGTCAACGTCGTTCAAGTGATGACCATCAAGACCATCGAGACCATCGACGCTGTGGACGCCATGAACGCCGTCCTCAACACCATCAACGGCTCCACCCACCTTGCTAGCAGCCGAGTCCACCGCGTCGTCGGGCGAGAGCTCCTCCTCGGGGATGTTGTTGGTGATCTGGTCCGTCTCCACGGACTTGCGTCCGGGAACGAGGCCCTCTTTCTCGCCGCCGCCGCCGCCGCCACCGACGCTGCGGAGCTGCGAGAGCTTGTCCTTCTCCTGCTCCGGGCTGAGCCGGGCTTGCGACTCGGCCTCCTGGAGCTGGCGGAAGTAGTGCTCCTGCTCGGGGCCGCCGCCGGAGACGTCCTTGCCGGACTTGCCCCAGGGCGTGCCGCCGGGGGAGGCGGTGTGTGCGAGCTGAGACATGTTGTTGATGTTGGTGTTGTTGTCCTCCTCGTTGGCGTTGGTGGTGGTGTCGGTATTACGTGATGATTGAGGGAAGAGGTATTGGTTGCAAAAACTGAGGAGTTGTCTCCAATAGGGTGGTTGACTTATTTCCTGCTTGTTGTTGCTTGACTTGGCTTCTGATGAGTGAGAATTTGGAATATGAGTTGGTAACTGGTGCTGTGATGAATAGGTGTTGGTTTCACGACAGGTGTGATGGCTGATGAATGATGATGAATGATGATAGGAGAAATGAAGCACGAAACGAACGAACCACGATCAAGCCTTCGCTCTCTAATAAACCGTCTCAAGCTCACACACATTCTTGCTACCATCACCATCAGAAACATCCCTCCAACCGTCGTGGCCAACATGGACGTCATAGCTGGACCGGGACCTACGTCACGGGTTGCCGTTTGGTTGCCCGGGTCTGTCGGAGCTTTCACGCCGTAACGTTATTCTTTCGTCTCTACTCCCCTTTCCCAAGAATTTAGAACATGGGCTGACCAGGCTGCCAGGACTGGGAAGGAAGACAGGGAGCAAGGAGTTTCCCATTTGTTCTTTGCCGCCACATTCATCAGACGGTCCTATTCCCTCGTCTTCCTCCCACTCCTCCCAGTTTGCTGTGCGGGCTCTTGCAGGGTAAGAACGCGAAGAGCAAAATGTGTGACTTCATCCCTGTGTCACGGAGATTTTGATGGAGGGTGATGGAAGGTTTACGGTGCTGTTATTCACGGACACTGCGTTTTGGGGGTGTCGAGGGAGCAGACATGTGGACGGGTTCCCATGTCTCCCTTCGCCAATAACGTCAGGGGCTTCGGATGCGGGCTGGCAGGAGGCTCTCTCGTCCCCGTCATTGGGTAGGCAGAGACAAAGGCTCCCACGATCCTCCGGGTACATGCTTGTCCCACCAGCATCTAGGGGGTATAGAAACCGGTTCTTCAGATGCTTGTGGCTTGAGGGATGAGGTGGATGTGCTCTGTGGCGAATGTGCTTGTGTGTCTCGGTGACCTTCACTGCTTCTTGAGTGAGGATAAGGTGTGGCACTCCTACTTCGATATGCTTGTCCACATATTATGCAGCAAGGCAGCCTGTCGCAAGTGGTGTTGTCTGAACACGCCCACATACAGCTTCTCAACCCACGCCCCCTCTTTCGTAATGATCGACATGGATCCATCCCCCCATCTCCGCTCGAAGAGATTATACTGTCCACACAGGAGACACGCAAGGCTACTAGTTGGGACTCCCTCGTCTATCTATAACGTCATGGACATCAGAAGCATCTAAATCCCTCCACCATCTTTCACCATTCTTCAGTTTGCCTTTCTCTATTCTGTTATCCCATTCGTGCCTTGCGTTCTCTATCTCTGCTCATCAGCTCGTCGAACAAACTCGAAAAAAACCTTGTTTTAGGAGCAGACACTCCGAACACAAACCAGCCATCGTCCTCTTACTAGTTCGCCTCGTCATCGCCGTCGCTTCTCTGCTTTCTTTCCTGGAGTTTTCGCCTCCTTCAGCCCTACACAAGTTTCGCGCTTACGCGCAAATCAATGTGCAGCCTGTCCTTGCAGACAGTCCGAGACTAGGCCCTCCTGCACAAATCTCTGCGTCCTTCCTCTGCAGAGAAAGGGCAGTGAAACGCTGTGCCTTCCCTCTCTCCCTCCCGCTTCCCGTCTGCTCTAGCGAAATACGCAGATCGAGATCCACAAATTACCTCGCATTAATCGCAGCTGATGCAGCAAGCCGCTTTAGCAACAGGCTACAGTAACCAGTCCCTCGTCCTTCTCGAGCAACCCACCCCTACAGAGCCCAGAAACGCCGTCTTCCCGCACAAACTCCAGACCGCCACCAATCCCAGTCATAAGATGAGCACAAAATAATACAGCCAATGCTTCCCCTTCTACCCTCTACCGCTACCAGGCACTCTATGAAGTCGAGAAATTAACCCTAGGCTGATATTGGTGGTGGTGTTGCCCCTGCCCCTGACAATTCCCACACTGTCCTTGTCCCGGAAACACGGTCGGGATCCGAATCGTCAGCTGGATCCCCTCCGAAGTCGACTTGACGTCCATGAAGATATCCGAGGGCGACTCGTTCTCCTTCCTCCAGCTCGCCGCGTTCGGCCCGTCGCCCGTCGCGCGCAGGTGCTCCCTCGGCAGGTCAGGCGGCGGCTCATGGAGCGGTCCGCCTCCGGGTCCCGTCCGTGGCCTCGACGGCCGTCCTCCTCCTCCGCCACTCCTACTACCACCACCGGTCGCAGCAGCAGCTGCTGCTTCCTCTCGTTTCCTCTCCCTCGCCTGTTCCTTGGCCGTCTTCGGATTCGCGATATTATCCCTGAAGTGCCCCACGATATTCCCGAACGAGTCCAATATGTTGCCCCTGTGGTCGACGCGCAGGCCCGCCGCGCTGGTTCCCGTCTCGCCCAGGAATTGGTCCATGCTCGTTGGCGATGGTGGGCGTTCTTCTTCTTCCTCCTCACTATCTTCTTCTTCTGCTGCTGCATCGTCGGCCTGCGCTCCAGCGTCTTCACCACCGTCATCATCACGTCCACTTTCGACCGTTGTGGGTGGTTGTGGGCCGCCCTTCTTCCCTTTAGGACGCGCAACCTCCGCCACGTACCCCAACAGCTCCCCGTCGTCGCCTAGTATGTCTCCCCGCTGGTTCAGGACAGTCCGCCCCACCATGGACGGCAGGTCGCCGGCCACGCGGCCCAGGACGCGGCCGTCGTCGTCGACTACGTCGCCGTACTCGTCTACTCGCTTGCCGATCAGGCTGGCTGTTACCCATTGTGGGATTTTTGGGCGGTAAGATGCTGGTACGCTGGTAGTTTTGTCGTTGTTGTTCTCTTCATCGTAGTCGTCGAGCCCTGAGACTGGTGGGATTGGTGGGATCTTGGGTATCGGATCCACATGCGCCGGTTCGCGCTGGTATTCTTCGTAGGCGCTCAGGGGTTGTTGTTGGTGTGATGTCTTGCTGTCCTGGTGATCACTCTCGCCGCTTGCAGGTCGCCTCTCCGGACTGCTGCTGCTAGTGGCCTTCTCCTTGATCTCATCTTCTCCGCCGCGTATTTCGCTGAAGTCGTCCTCGGACTGGTTGCTGTGTGATGTCTTCGCCTCGGCGGATGGTGGCGGCTGTCTGGACGTCGCCGATGATGCGCCACCACCCAAGCTCAGACTGCCGAGTTTTGTGTCCGACATGGCCTTCTTCGGCACTAGGAACTCCCACGTCTTGCGCAGATTTGGGAACGCCAGGTTTCAAACCTCCTGGTTGAGAGATGTCAGGAACCTCGCCGAGATGGTGAGGTCGCAAAACACCCTGCAAAGAGTACAAGAAGACGGGCAAAAAGTTCGCGCGTGATCGCCTAGGGTGAATATAGAGTTTCAACAAACGTCTCTTTGGGTCTTTGCGATGGCCCAACTGACGGGGTTCGGCTTATTTCGGTTGCGAAGTAGACGCGAGGCTGAGATAGCCGGCAGCGAATGTTAGGGGATGGAAACGCATACGTCACTAGCAGACGATGATGGGACGAAAAGTTGAGTAGGTAGGTAGCTGAGAGGGTCTAGCCATTTTTCGCCGATGAGCTTGTGCTTGTCTCTCTCCCCAGGCCGTACAAAGTGAGTGGTAAAGCACCTCTAGAACAGGAGGTAGATCGAGAAAACGAGTGAGAGATTGGGAAACACACGCGCTCTGAAGCAGCAGAGTCGGTGTGTGGATGAGACCCAGGAGCCTCCTAGAGCTTCTGGGCCTCTGAGGACTGTCCAAAATCGGACGGAGCGTCTCAGTGATGATGGGCGATGATCGGACCGTCGCGTCAATGACATCATGACGAGATGGTGTAAGTGCGGCCCGCTGATGAGGAAAGGGAAGGAAAAAGTTGGCAGACGGGCCAAGAATACAGGACCTCGCGGTCTTATTGGCAGCTCACCCGAGAGATCTTGACCACTCGGCATTGCTGAACCTAGCAGGGGGTGCCCCTGAACAGGAAGGAGGCGGAATGAAACAGCACCAGCCCAGCAACTTGACTTTTGTGAGGGTGTGTAGGTAGTGGCTGCATGTGCTGAAATGATCACAGAATATCACTGAATATCACTGAATATCACTGCTCGCCTGGTGTGGCCCATGCCTTGATTCTTTTTCTCGTTCGGGCCTTTCCCGCCTGCATATTGTGAGACGCGGTGTGATGAAGGATATTGCCGAAGCTGATGGCTGGTGACTTTCTAGTCGTGTCAGAGAAGCACACGTGTCCGCTAGAAAAGCCACTAAAGCGATCCTTTTCTCTCTTGCGAAAATATAGCGACGGCGAGGCGTGAAACCGTCAGAAACCGTGCCCTAGTAAGAATGGCGCCTCTTGCAGCCCGTACTTCCAGGCTAGAAACCACCTAGGTCTGATACCTAAGGTACCTAGCCGGTAGGCCAGACGGCCTCTAGCCCACATATTCAGGAGCTAGGGGCGTGTGAGATGAAGCAGAGAGAAAACTGGACCGATGCGCGGTTCCCCCAAAAAAAAAAAGCAGGATTTTTATCCCAATCTTTGGGCTCGTGTCCGTCTGATGGTCCTCGTGATGAGTGAAACAGAAAAATATCTATCTAATATGGCGGGCCAGCACTGGCGACCGAAAGATAGTGAGACTTCAGGACTTCAAGCTGATTCCTGGTGTACTGTATTATCCAGAAGGTGTCAATGTGTTGCAGCGGTAGCCGAAGGCATCTCTGTCCCGCTCGTCCCTGTTCCTCTCTCCACCTCTACTACATTTTTATCCTGCCCAGCCGCCCTCCCTCCAATATGATCGTCAAATATAGGACGTATTGCGCCGGGGATGCCACTGTCATCTCTCCACCAAAGCCGACCGAAGCAGACAGGCTCGCAGGCAGGCCCGAATGCGACTGCATGTGCCGTTGGAGGGTTTGGAAGGCGCTGCGTCTGTGCCCATGTTGAGGCTTGTGATGAAGGAGAGGAAAACGGCATGACGAATAGGGGACTTTGCCGTTCGTTGTGTCACGAGACGAATGCCGACGCATTGCCACCAGCAGGAAACCAAGTCCCTGAGCACGTTTCGAGGCGCCGAGACATTGTTGCACAGCGATGCACAAGTTGTCCCTGTGTGCGGCCTCTGAGTACCTCGCGCACCATCTCAGGGCGTGGCGCCACAGGGGAGAATCACTAGTGATGTAGTCCTGATTCGCAACTTTTCGGCATCGCATAGATTTGTTTTTACTCTCAACCGTTTCGGTTTTTGAAGCTTCCCAGTTGCCTGAACTCCACTGTCCGTTGAATTCCCGTTTTGACGAGCTATCGAACTCAGAGCTTCGGTTATAACGGCCACAGAGCGACCGATCAAACGAGCCGCGCACGACTTCGTACTTGATGAGGCTCCTTCGAGTCTGGCCAGACGTGGACACCCGCCTTCCAGCGTCGTTCCAGCGGGGCCTTTCAGTGGGGAAAGCGCCTGCGGGGTTCCGTGTCGAGTCCTGTGATGTCCGGCAGCACAAAGAAGAGCACTGTCCAAGAGCTTGCGAGCTTCGCTGCGCGACGGTAAAGGGCGTCGGGTCCCACCACTTGAAATCCACCCACCCTAACCCACAGTCCCACCAAACGATGGGCGGCGTGTTTTGAAAGCTCAAGCTATTGCGTTCTGGACGTCCACAAATTTAGCGGAAGGAACGGTCCAGGGTGTGGATTTTTTTTAGCAGTGTTTCCCCATGTTTCCCAATAACGCGGCTCTGTAATTGGTCCTACTGTGGCTGGATCGATGCCTGTGGGTGTCCTGGACATCAGAATTCGAACGTCCTTTTCATTCTCAGTTTCCCATCCCCGTATGCATCGAGATCTCCAAGGATGATCATAATTCCCAATCCATCGCACGAAAAAGGGAATGTATGTTCTGTTATTCATCGGTTGACCAGTTCGACTCGACAGAGCTTGCGTCAGCAGCGCCCATCTTTGAATCCGCACTCCCTGCTTTCTTAACGAAGTTGCACGAAGTGCAACCAGCCCTGGCCCTGACAGGAGTTCGCGAAGTCTCAGATGCACGGGAAACGAGACAAGAACACCGCGTGTGAATCAGAAAAAGGCGAGCCAGCCGGATGATAAAGTATGAGGAGACTACTACTGTGAAGACCGCAGGCTGTTCTAACCGAGGCACGATATGATACAACAAAATGAAGAAAACAAAAAGACAAAACACAGAAAAAAGAGGACAGCAGATCGCCTAGACGGTAGAATGGCAAGACGGAATCCCGCAGATCGGGCGCCGAGCCCGTCCCGTCCGCCGGATACTTGCAATGCAGCAATACCACCCGTCTTCCCTCCTCCCTCCTCACAGGGGCAAAGAAAACTCAAGGAGAAACGAGACGCATCAGTCAAACCCCACCAAAAACGAACTTGGGACGAGTCGCGACTGGAAATAATAAACAGGTAAAATTTTGTGACATGTTTTTCTGATTTGCTTCTTCTCATCAATTCCTGAAGAAATAAGAAGAACGAAAAAGTGCCAGTGGTTAGCCATCCATCAAAATTCATCTCATCTGAACAAAAAACGCCTGAAAAGCCTAGCCCCATCCATCCATCGAGTTCCCCACAGAAGACAACATCGTTCCTTCGCGGAGAGTTTGGTCCGAGAGCGCGGGGAGAGGTTGTTTTGCTCCGACCCTCTTGCCTTTTCCGGGATTCCCCCCTTTCGTAGTGGTATGTATGATATGGTCCCGTCTCTTCCGTCGAGTGTCGCCAACAAAGAAGAAAATATAGGAGGTACGTAGAGGACAAGAAAATTACTGTTCTCTGTTGGTTGCGGGGGAGGCAAAAAAAGTGACAACCCGTCATTAACCCGTCCTTTAAAAAGAGATGGTTTGTGTTAAAGATTCTCTTTTTTTGAAAAGAGTGAATGGCAAAGAGGAGGAAAACTATGGGGTAGTGTGAGGCGAAAACGATGGGATAGTGGGAAGGCTAGTGTGAAGAGGGTGTGCAGGTGGAGGCGGGAAATCGGCTCGGCATGCGTGGGGTGGTGGTTCTAGTGATGAAGGGATGGTGCGGGTGGAGAAAGGGGGAGAGGCCATACGTACATACATGCGTGTGAAGAAAAGGTACATGTATCCACGGGACCGGGGCGGGACAAGAGGGGGGAGGGGGGGTTGGCAACAGGAGGATAGCGCTCTCCTTCTCTTTTTTTGGTGTCCCTATCTCCTTTCCATACCTCTTCCCCCTCCTCTCTTCTGACGTCACGCCTTGCGCTGCAGACGGGATGGCAGAGGAGGGGAGAGGAGAAAAGAGAATGGGAAGATAGAGTAGGAAGGGGCAGGCAGAAGACAAGGGCGGAAAGGGTGTGCTAGAACTGCATAGAAGGAAAGTAAGCGGCAGAACATACAGTAGCGCCAGCTCAAGATCACCATGGATCTTAGCCTTGAGTGTGATCTCAACCTCGAGGTTGAGGTCCAGCCGGAGGCGGAGGGTGTCGCTCTTGCCGCCGCGCGAGTCCATGCCCTGGCCTGCCAGGCCGCCGAGCGTGTTGGTGACGCCGCCGGCGAGCCCGCCCACGGTCTGCCCGACGTTGTCGACCCCGGCCAGATCCAGCGGGCCGCCGCCGCCGCCTCCCTGCTGCTTCTTCGGTCGTCGCCGCTGCATCTGGCGGTTCTGGTTGCGAGGCGCTGGGGGAGCGTATTGCTCTTCCGCCGCCGAGTCCTCCTCTGTTTCTGTGGCGGTCTTCACCTGGCGACGGGACTTCTTCTCCTCCATCGATCCGCTGCGTGAGGACGACATCTTTGGTTGTGTTTTCCGTGTTGTTCGGAGACGAGCTTGGCAAAGATATCGCTATGGAAGGCTTACGCAGCAGGTATGTGTGTGCGACTGTCCTTGGGGTATCAAAGAAGAAGTGGATGAGAAAAGAAGTTGTTGATTTGGTATCTGTGTAAGTCTAGTCAAAGGTCAGAGCCAGTTCCTCGCTGGCTGGAAGCGATCCTTTTCAACAGATTCGAAGCCATCTCTCCCGTCCCAAAAACAGGATTCTCATCTAAGACCCCTTCTCATCGAAGATGGCTCACGTCCTCGATGAAATCATACCTCCATACCTTTCATCATGGTTTGTGACACCAGGGATCAGATACACCAGTAGAAAAAAATCAGATACACCAGTAGAAAAAAATCAGATACACCAGTAGAAAAAAAACTGCCATGAAAGGATGGAGATGGGGTCACAAAGAAGTCATCAGAAACTGAGGGGCGTGTGAATAAACCACCCACAGAAGAAGAAGAGTTAAATGCAGTCGCAGTTGATGTGCGCACGCTGTTGGTCAGAACGTGGTGTGTAAGTGGTGTCTACGTAGGTACAAGTCCAGCGTGAAAGTGGTTGAGTGGTCGCGGCGAAGTACCAGGTACAAGCGCCATGCTGATCGTGTCTATATGTAGATATGTCAGCGGAACATACTGTCAACAAAACACCCACGCACGGGCTGAAAGGGGGGTGTGAGTGCAGCTTCCCGACTGAACCTCACAACCAGTCACGCTTGGCTCCATGTTTGCCATCCGTGCGTAGTGCGTGTGAACAGACAATGATCAACCCGCCGAGGTTCCCGTTTCCCATTTCCCATAATCTCATTACGGCCGATGGGAGTCTTCCCCAGTAGCTTCCTGAGCTGCCCGGTACAAGTACTCCGGTACAAACGTCCTTAATCCCTGACATAACTCTGTTCCATGCCTAGAACCATCCTGCGTCGCAGCCTGATCAGCCGTCGCCTCCCGCCGCCTTCTCGGCCGTCCTCCTCTTCCCCCGCCTCCTCACCCCCCTCTTCTTCCTCCTCCTCCTCTTCTCCATCCTCATATTCCCCTGCGTCATAATCAAACTGATCGTCGCCTCCCCCACTGGCGCCATCTACGCAATGCTGGTCCACATGGCCATCCGCGTTCCCTCCCTTGTTGGGACCACGATCTCGATGGCTCTTCTTCAGAAGTATAGACACGGACCAGTTCTTGTTTTCGGGATCCTCCTCTGCGACGAAGCAGTCCGGGTCGCCATCCAGCGTAAGCCACAAGTCGTCCGCAGTCCAGCCCCAAGGCCCAATCTTGTGGCCTATGGTGTCCTTCCTGCCCGCGTAGCGCATCGTGCCGCTGTCTTTGTCCCCGTATATCCAGTTCAGCATGGGCGGATCATCCGATATCGTGCTAACCAGGCCTCGGTGCTGCTCCTCGCTGGGGTACGTGAAGTAGTACCCCGTGAACTTGTGGCCCTCAACAGGCCGGGACTGGTGGTCGACCCAGAGCTGTTCGAATGTAGCTTAGGTTAGTATTCCTTCTTTCATCTTGCCCCACGAAGATAGCCCTTGTGGCCCGTGACTATACGTCATTGCCAGCCAGTCGGCTCCTCTTCGACACTTCGAGAGCATCCATCCAGAGGTGGCAGGGGCGGATGAGTGGCGTTTCCTTGGCAGGCTGCACACCCTCTCGGTTGGTGTTGGGGGTGAGGGTGTCTGTCATGTCTCTGATGTCAACAGGAGGGGGGTGATGTAAAGCAACCGTTGACTCACCTTGCCATCTTTGAGCACGACCATCGCCTCCATCGGTGGTTGTCCTTCTAAAGGCAACCTTGCGGTGAGGTGGAACTTGGCCGTCTCCTTCTGAGCTTGGTTTTGCTTCTTCTGGGCGCTGATGGCCTCGCAGACCCCAACTGTCGTGGGGATGGACCCGATGACCAGGAGTCCGAGTGTTCCTAAAGCCATCTTGGTCGTCTTGTCCTCAAGCTGGCCGTCTAGGCCGTGGAAGCCGTAAAGCAGCGTAGGTCGGGAAAAGGGCGTGAGGTTGTTGGCTGGAGGTGCGAGCGGTGAGTGGGCTAGCCGGCGATGGACAGGCGTGGATGAGCAGCTGTGGTGGTCGCCCAGGTAGGGAATAGGAGGCGTTTCATAGGTATTCTTTGCTCATCTCCGGCCGTTTTGGCCGTTGGGTTTCCTTCTCGTTCCCCTGCGTTATATCGCCAGCACCTCAGTCCGTGTCCTATCATCCGATGAACCGCATCCTCACGACTGCCTGTGCACACCCCCCTGATGACACAACTGCACGCGTCTGGCACACTCAAGTCGCCGGGACGGCGATACAAGCGTCTTGCACGTCACCAGACTGATATTTTTCAGGATCCCTCCATACCACATCCCTGTTGGCCCGACTTCCTAAACTTGTGGGTCAATAGGTCGATGATCAACGAATCTAGACGGCTTGGAACACTCCATTATAATCCACCCCAAAAAGTCATCGAGATCGTGATGACCGAGACCATCAGGCTGTCCTGGGCCTCTCACACACCCAACTGACTATGCTTCGGACCTTATCGACGTCATTTGTTTCACGATTCGCTCTGTCTTGCTTCCTCTATTAGCTATCATCCAGTTTTTGCCATGCATCTAGGCCTACGTGGAGTAGGTGTCCATGGAAGTCTCGGGAAGGTTCCCATCCCACACGCCCCCTCCACCAGCGTGAAGTGACGCAAATGGTGCCCTCGATACCCTCCTCAGGGTGCGGGATGGGGAAGGAAAACATGATTCTTGTTCTCTCGATGGCGTAGTGTTACGGCCACGCAGGGTCCTACTAGGAAGGAAGCTCACCACTTGATCGATTTATACCCCTTCGTCTTGATCAGCTTGCACTTCTTGCGTCGAATCCTCGGCGCGGTGATTACCAACTCGCAGTTAACTTCAACCAACACCGTCGACATCTCTTGTCCCAAGAAGGCCCATCAATCCATCCCAAATTTCCCACCAGCCTTAACGGCACCACTCCACCAACCCAAATACCGACTTCCATCATGTCGTCGGTAAGTGCAACTTCTCGTAGGTGTCGACTGTGAGGAGTTCTAGCCGCTAACATAAAGGTACGCAGCAACCCCCCAAGGATCCAAAGAACCTCAAAGATGGCGCCGAGAGTACCGACGCCGGAAAACCCGACAAAAAGGCCGAACAGGCGTCCCAACAGACGTTCCAACAGGCGACCGGCGGTACCGACGAGAAGAAGCCTGACGTCAAGAACGACGGGCAAAAGACAGTTGACCAGAAGGCCCAGCCGGACGTCGAGCCCACCTCACGAGAGAACATGAATGAGGAAGAGGAGGAGGCCGAAGACGTCTACGACGACAACGCGGGCCAAGAGGAAGAGGTCGTCGAAGGGGAGGACAGTGAGCCATACGAAGAAGACGGGGAGGTATACGACGACGAGGAGGCGGTCGAGGGAGAAGAATACGACGACCAAGACGTCGAAGAGGGAGCAGAGGCTGAGGAAGGTGAGGAAGAGGAGTACGAGCCCGAGCCGGAGTACGAGGAGGAGGCTGAAGGCACCCGCGAAGCCCAACGTTCCACACCCACCCTTTCCCAGCCCGCGACGCCCGAAGACAATGCCGCCGCCCAGCCATGGGACTCCGGCGAGCAGGAGAAGCAGAAGGCCGCCGACAAGAAGAAGCAGCTGGCAGAGAAGAGGAGGAGCCGCGGTGGTGGGCGCCAGCGCTACTCGAGGCGCGAGATGGAGGAGTATATGGACCGCGAGCGCCAGATGCAGCAGATGCAGATGATGCAGCAACAGCAGATGCAGCAGATGAGACAGCCCAAGGAGAAGGAGGAGGGGAAGAACCCGCTCAAGCTGAGGCTGGACCTGAACCTCGAGGTCGAGATCGAGCTGAAGGCTCGCATTCATGGCGATTTGACCCTGGCTTTGCTGTCAGTACACCCTTATACCCATACCCATACACCTTTCTCCCTTTGGATCCTAACCTACCTACCACTTCTCCCTTCCCTGGTCGATCCATATATACCCCCTTCTTCTTCTGCATCAGAAAGAGGCTAACAATACCTAACCAATAGTGACCAATCTTGATGAACTCGCCCTTTCTCTCTCCTTCTTCGCCGTCTGTCCTTCCTATTTTCTCTATCAACGTGCCTGCGTACAAGTGTCCTTTTCTTCATAGTTAGATTCACAAGCTTTGCTTGTCATTGCCGTCGACTACAATCTCGTATTATTTCACATCCTATATGACTTTTTTCTTTGCTCCACCGGTTGAGAAGGGTTGAAGAGTAGCCGGAGTCGAGTCAGTGTTGGAAATGGCTCGTCTGTCTGTCAAAAACATACCATGGCGCCGCCGCTATCATAGCCATCGTCATCATCACCACCACCGCTCCAAGTTCTTGTCGATCGGAAGTTTTGGTAATGTAAATAAGGATATTCTCTTTTTTCTCTAATGTCATTAGCCTATCTAGTTAACCATTAGCTGTCTGGAATGTTGGATAGAGAAAGTCGCACAGGCTCTCATCGTCCCAACGTGTTGTCCAATTTGTGCTCCACTGGGGTTCTCATTTAGGGGTAGCCGCACAGGGTAGCAGACCTCACGTATCAGGACCTGTCGGGCCTGCCACACGCCGTCGTCTCTTTGAATCGGATTCGCGTAAGGCCCGGAGATGCAGGGTCTCTCGTCCCTGTTGAAGCATCTCAGGCACGTCGCCTCCATCATCATCGAACCTCAATCATCCCCTAGGCCGTCCGTGGCTGGGAAAGGATTCAGGTGGTCGCCAAGGGAGCCGATCCTAATGGCAGGTAGCTTCGGAGAGCTACCAAGCCCAGCAAGTCACATCTAATAGTTAAGTCTATCCCTCCAAATAGACCTCTCTTCGTCAAAGGATATCGATTGGCTTAGAAGTCTTTCCTCCCATGGTGAATAGCTGCCGGGAGCCCTGTCCTGACTCCAACGTGACAAGTGCCACTGGTGTTGCCCCTCCTAGTAGCCTCGGGGTCGAGTGGCATGGAGTCGCCACCTGGCTCTCCGCCGTCGGGTCATGTCGAGAGGGGCGGTCTTCCGTCCAGGTTAACCGGTGGGGTATGCCTTGGTACTCGAAGTCGTCGAGTGTCCGCCATAGGGAAGGTAGGGCTAGCTGGGGCCTCGATGAAAGACCCAATATGTAGGACGTCGAAGTCTCCCAAATTATAGAGCAGGATAGCTTGTCAGGAGTCGCCTTCACGCTTGATCTCGGTCTTGTTGAGCCACCGCTTGCCCAGTTCTGTCGAAGGCTCCGTCGAAGAGCACGCCCGGGGGCGGATGTTATGGACTTCCTTAGCCATCAAACCAGCAAGGCCCCCAAACCTTAACGTTAAACGTTCGAGTCTGACAGACTCAGGCCTCCTCCTGGCCTTCCTGCCTCAAGTCGACGTAGATTCGGGACTGGACGGAATGGGGATGCTCGGGTCGGCGCATCCCGGGGACGGCTAGGGACCAAAAGTTCGTCGTTGACTCGAGACTTCGTAATATGTCTGGTCACTGCGAGTCTTCATCGAACGCATTCCTTCGGACGCTAGTGAGCTGGCACCTTGGGCTCCTAGGTCAAGTTCGGCTTGCAGCATGTTGGAGGTTGAAATACAGTTTCGGATACAGGAGAGTGACAGCGGGATCCTACCAGGCTATATACACACAGGCATGTATTGCGCTCTCCAACCTGTTTAGGCAGTCTACCCGGCGCATGTCCGTTTTTTCCATGATTGGACCGCTTGAGAACAAAGAGATCCGGCCGTCGAAGCGGGGCAGAAATGCGATGGCGATGGCATATCCAAGATTTGGACTCTGGATGGAATCCTTCCCAGGCCAAGAAAATTGAACCTGCTGTCGGCTCCTGTGAGCTACCCCTGACTCGCCGATCTTGGTGCAGAGGCGCCAATGGAAAACGACGGATCGGGGTACAGACCACGACAGAACAGTTGACGCCGTTTCGTCCCTCCGACTGACACTTGAGAAGCGCAGAAGATCACAAACGACGGGTTGTCCTACAGGCAAATTGGCGGGCTGGGTCAGCCATGCAAGCTGTGCAAGCCATGCAACAATAAGAAAAGAACCAAGAGTTACCGAATCTTGATGAAGCACCAAAAGAATTGAAAATATGGAGGGTCTCGAACACTGGAGAAGAAATATCTGGGGACGGTCCCATCAGTGACCAACATCTGACCAATCATGACGACGGGATCTCAATGCTGCTAGTCCGATATCGCCACTCAACCCGTTGAAAAGGGCGTAATGTGGCACGTGCACAGTTGTCATACTTCTACCCCACACGCTTGAGATCCCATTTTTTTGCGGAAGCGTCCTCCAGATCTTTTGCACCCGGCGGATTCGGTGCACGCAGCATCTTGGAACCCATTGTCGTGCCCGCTCCCGACGAGGGACGAATTCGCTGCTGATTTGGGCATTCACCGGTGGTCCTCGATATCGCTCGCTCTTTTTCTTTCCCAAAATCCTTTTTGTCCTCGCGAAACTCTCCTCTCATTCCTTCTTGTTTTTCCCTTCTCCGCTGTACCTTACAAGATGCTCCGGTCCGGTGGTGGACAGACCAGCAAGGTCCTGAGGGCGGTGACTCAGACGACACCCTCATGTCGTCCACGCGCCCTCACGACAACCTCTGCTGCGTCGAGGGCTATCTCGACAACTCGCAAACCTTCCCCGGGAGTGCGAAGCCAGAGCACCGCTGCTGCTACAAGCAGTGCGCCCGTGTAAGTCGCTGCCACCTGCGTTACGGTTGCGTTGGGATGGTTTGCCATCTGCGCAACCCTCCAGCCGAGAACCTATCAACCACGCCGCCACTGTGCGGCTCAACTTCCAAATATCAGAACTCCTGAGGCTAAACAACACTCAATGGCAACAGATCTGCGCGTCCAAAACCTAGTCCCAGCTTCAACGCCGCGCGAAATCATGTCCAGCCGCTCGTCAACCCCCGCCCGAGCGACATGGATGAGTCGTACGCTGTCCCGCGTCCCCGCCCGCGCCATCGACGGCCCACCACATATCAGGGCAATACTGACAGGCTCTGAATAGGTTCATTGGCAAGACTGGAGGAGAGATCTTCCACGAAATGATGCTGAGGCATGGCGTGAAGCACATCTGTACGTTAGATCTCCGTGCCGAGGCACTTCAGGGACCAGCCGACTAACGTGTGACTCATATAGTTGGGTACCCTGGCGGAGCTATCCTGCCGGTGTTCGATGCCATCTACAACTCCAAACACCTTGACTTCATCCTGCCCAAGCATGAGCAGGGTGCTGGTCACATGGCTGAGGGCTATGCGAGGGCGTCCGGGAAGCCTGGCGTCGTCCTCGTCACCTCCGGGCCAGGGGCTACAAATGTGGTCACACCCATGGCTGATGCCCTGGCTGACGGTACCCCAATGGTTGTCTTCACCGGCCAGGTGGTGACTGGTGCCATTGGCAGCGACGCTTTCCAAGAGGCCGACGTCATTGGCATCTCAAGGTCGTGCACCAAGTGGAACGTGATGATCAAGAGCGTCGGGGAGATACCTAGGAGGATCAACGAGGCCTTCGAGATCGCCACCAGCGGTCGCCCAGGCCCCGTCCTGGTCGACCTTCCCAAGGACATCACGGCCGGCGTGCTGAGGCGCGCCATTCCCACCGAACCTGCCATCCCTAGCATGCCCAGCGCTGCATCACGTGCCGTTCAGGAGGCGACGCGAAAGCAGCTGGAGGCGTCGATCCGACGGGTAGCGCACCTGATTAACATTGCTAAGAAGCCTGTGATCTACGCCGGCCATGGTGTTATCTGCTCCGAGGGCGGCGTAGAGCTGCTGAAGGAGCTCGCCGACAAGTCGTCGCTCCCCGTCACTACGACACTGCACGGGCTTGGCGCCTTCGACGAGCTGGATGAGAAGTCGCTGCACATGCTGGGTATGCACGGCTCTGGCTATGCCAACTCGTCCATGCAGCATGCGGACCTGATCATCGCCCTCGGCGGCCGTTTCGACGACCGCGTTACTGGAAGCATACCCAAGTTCGCACCAGAGGCTAGGGCCGCCGCCGCAGAGGGCCGGGGTGGCATTTGCCACTTCGAGATCATGCCTAAGAACATTAACAAGGTTGTCCAGGCGACGGAGGCCATTGAGGGCGACCTGGCCACAAACCTCAAACAGCTGCTCCCGTTGGTGCAGCAAAAGTCCTTGACACATCCCGACCGCGCCCCGTGGTTCGCTCAGATCAACGAGTGGAAGAAGAAGTGGCCGCTGGATGCCTACGAGAAGGCCGAACGGACCGGACTGATCAAGCCTCAGACCCTGATTGAGGAGCTGAGCAATCTGACGGCGAACCGCAAGGATACGACCTACATCTCGACCGGTGTCGGCCAGCACCAGATGTGGACGGCCCAGCACTTCCGGTGGAGGCATCCCCGGACCATGATCACCTCTGGTGGTCTGGGCACCATGGGCTACGGCCTGCCCGCGGCCATCGGCGCCAAGGTGGCCAAGCCCGACGCGCTCGTCATCGACATCGACGGCGACGCCTCGTTCAACATGACGCTGACCGAGCTCTCGACGGCGTCGCAGTTCAACATCGGCGTGAAAGTGATCGTGCTGAACAACGAGGAGCAAGGGATGGTGACGCAGTGGCAGAACCTCTTCTACGAGGACCGCTATTCGCACACGCACCAGAAGAACCCGGACTTCATGAAGCTGGCCGACGCTATGGGCGTGCAGCACCGCCGCATCTCGAAGCCCGAAGAGGTCGTCGACGCTCTGAAGTGGCTGATCGCCACCGACGGGCCGGCGCTGCTGGAGGTCGTCACTGACAAGAAGGTGCCCGTGCTGCCCATGGTGCCAACTGGCTCGGCCCTGGACGAGTTCATCACTTGGGATGCAGGTTAGTAATCTCTTGCCGCATTTCGGCTTTCGGTCGATTCCTCCCCCACGAGTTTGGAGACAACAATTTACTGACTCGAGCCCCTTGGTGCGTGATTACAGAGAAGGACAAGCTTAGGAGAGCACTGATGCAGGAGAGGACATGTGGTCTGCATGGCGCTTGAAGACTGCCCTCCGCAACACGTGTTCCCTCCCCGGTCTGATATCTCTTGACTTCTGACGGGGGGTATGCTCATTGCTTTGTTGGCTCTATCTTCATGCACAATATTCTTTCACATCTGTTTCTCTCTAACTTGGGAACTGGAATATACACGAGTACCCTCGCACGCACACATACTTTTCTATTTCTCGTGGGTTTACACAAAAAGTATCCGTTACCCAAAGGAGCCATCGAGCTCCGAGCACTTTTTTTCTTGGCGCATACCACAAAAGTTTGGTTCGGTCCCAGTGTTGAAAAAAAAAAAAAGGAACAAAACAAGAAAAGCCAGAGGTGCAGGTTCGGTAAGAGTGGATGTCAGGGAGGTGGGAGAGGTGGGAATATGACGGCGCACAAACAACGCTAGTCCATCAGGAGATCTTGGTTCTCCTTGTACTTTGCTAAGGAAGAAGAAGGAATAGGAGGAAAAGCTAGAGGGAGAGGGGTAGCGGAGGAGCTACGGCGTGTAAGGTGGTCGGTTGGTCGTGTGTAAATAGCTTGCCTCAGTTCGGGACGACGCGCACGTGAAGAATCGTTTGGAATGAATTGGTCGCGATATCATCATCTGGGCCCCCCAAGTTCCCGTGAAACAGGTCAGGCACTGACTGAGTGACAGAAGCCGAATATCGGGTCGGGTCACTCAAAGCACTGGCTTCTTGGGAAGGCTAGCGCGTCGTGGTGTGCTTGGAGTTCGTTCTAAGCGAGTTGCGATGTACCGTGAGAGAACCCATTCTAGGCAAGGCGGCGGTCCGATCGCGTCTCGCCTAAGTGGTATACAATGTTTACCAGATCTACCTAGGTAGATTGAACTCGTGACAATATTCGGCCGCCGAAGCCAGATCCGATCCCCAAGTCGCACGGTACAGTGGATTTGTCGGGTTGGGAGAGGGGTGGGGCCGGGTCGGGATGGCAGGGTGCGGACCATATTTCTTCCGAGAGAACCAAATTCTCAGTGTTGAAGCCGAATACAATTGACCTCGACAACTTCTCCCGGGTTTCGTTCCGGACCGTATTCCGCCAGCTCTGCAACCCGGCGACTTGCTCAGGAGCAGGAAAGTCGGTTCCTGAAGGGGTGGTGGGCCACAGAACGAAAGAATCGAAAGCAGGCCGGAGTGAAAAAAAAGCTCGTGTATTGCACGCCATCCATCAAAATTTCCTCGCAAGCGTATCGCGATCCGACCGGCGTCCGACGACGCACGATCAGCTCAATTTCTCGCTACTACGGGGTGATTTGATACCTTCGGTCGCATCGACCCAAGCCCACCACAATGGCTTCGACCTCGAGTCTCCACGGCGGCGCATCTCGCCTGCTGTCAACAACATTCGCCCTCGCTGCGCGACGTCCACAGCAGCAACCCACAACAACAACCACAACATTAACAGCAGTCATCACGACCACCACAACCGTCGCCACCCAGCGCTCTCAGCTGCACACAAGCGCACCCCTCCAAAAAGGCCAGCCATCCAAAAACGCCAAGGGCGGGGGCTCCAAAGGCGCAAACTACTTCCTCCAGGGCAAGTCCATGACGAAAGGCGCCAAAAAAGCCCAGTCCGCCAAGGAGAAAGAAGAGGACGCCAAGCTCTCCGTCTTCCGCAAGGCCGTGCTCTCCGTCCGGCGCACCCCGCCTCCCCTCCGGATGGGCCGGAACAGGCACCTGCGCCACTGGACGATCCACCGCGCGTGGCAGCTGCTGATGAGGCAGCAGCGCGAGGGGCAGGACAGGATGCTGATGAGGCAGTACCAGAGCATGCACAACGCGTGCGAGGAGCTGAGGAAGACGAGCGGGCCGGGGCCCGAGGCCGAGGGGTACCTCTACAGGGTCGCGATGGAGAAGAAGGGGGTGTGGCATGGGGAGGGCTTCCCTATCGAGTATGCGAGGCTGCAGACGGAGACACCGGCTAGGGAGGCTTGGAATCATGATTGGAAGAGGTAGTGGTGGTGTAGTAGTGGTATGGCGTGGCGTGGCTACCGTGCTGTGTTGGGTTGGGGGACGGACGGAGCAGCTGAGATGGACAATGAAGGATGCTCGGTGTCCGTCCTTGCGTGAGTCTGTCCACTTTATCCCATGATCCCGTGTATCTCAGCTGGGGACACAATTTCATTGCTGTAATTATGTGTATACTACTTTTGTAGACTCAGAAGGATATGTCTTCGCTGTAAAGAGAAAGAGTAAAGATGACTTGGGGCAAAGAGCTTGAAGGAACAACATCACGGCCATCTCGGCGTACTTGTGTGTGCCCATGGCCCCGACGTCTCGCAACCACGCATGACGCATACCATCACCTCGGTCACATCTCTCTCCTGATTTCTGTTTCCTTATGTGACGCTTTCTTTTATTCCCTTACCGCTCCGTTTCCGTGTCCATTCCCGTATTTCAAATAAATAGAAAAGGTTCCATCCATCCTTCATGGCAGTCAGTCTTTGTCTTTTCCTCTTTAGCAGCCAATTCGGGGCGTTAAATCTCTCCCCTCATCCTGCTCATCTCAACCTCCGTTAATGTGATGATGCGAACCGTCCGTCCGCCCCAATGCTGGAATTTCCGTTCATCATCCTTTCTCTCTGTCTTGCGCTCGTTCGTTGCGGTCCGCCTCTGCTCCGCTTTGTCAACTTGCCCACATTCCCATGTCAATCCCCCCATACACTTCCTGATAAGTCTATTGCCCTATTATACATTCCAGAAACAAAAAGTAGAAACAGAAAACTGAAAAAGCAAAGGACTGAGAGCGAGGGAACGAAAGAAAACATGTTGGTTAAGTGGGCCGGCTGGCATCGGTATGAAAAAAGAGAGAGAGCAGAAGAGGAAATAAAAAAGAGAGAAGTGGCATGAGCAAAATACGATTAAGTTTTGGGGCGGGAGAATTCCCCATTGATGTTCAGCATTCGTCAGGTTCGTGGGGTTAGTAGAAGGAAATGGGAGCAACTTATGAGGAATAACCAGGGATAACCAAAAATGAAGCCGGAGCGAATACGGCGGCAAATTGACAAGGGCAAAAAAAAGGGGACTTGCGTCGTGGGGGACCTTTCGAGTCCTGATGAAGGGGCCGAACTGCAGTCTTCCTATGACAGGTCTCAGGAAGTCCTTCAATGTGCACCCTATTTCGTTTCCCATTGCTTTTAGTCTTCGTGTTCTCGGGTTCTTCCATACCCGTCGCTTTAAGCTCGGGGTTGGGAAGGGGAGGTCCTCTTATAGATTCCTTGGCATGATCGTTTTCGTCCCAAATATCCGTCTGTATAAGACCGCCATCGTCGTGCACAGGCAGCGCCAGTAAGGAAAGTGGTAATCGCCGACGCCGATCGTTCATAGGATCACGCAGCAGCCGGCTCCCTCGCCCTTCTCGAACGTAAGGAGCGCGGCGCGCGTAGCGGCTTCGAAAACGTCGTCCACGCCCTCGCCGGATAGACTAGAGCACTCGAGGTACTTCCGGGCGCCGATCTCGCGGGCCGCCACGTCGCCGTCGTGAGGCGTGACGAAGGGTAGGCTCTTCATACGCATCTCCTCGACCGCCACCGGGTCTTCGCGGAGGTCCTTCTTCAACCCGACGAGGATGATGGGTACGTTGGGGCACTTTTCTGTCGCCTCCTCGATCCACTAGCGATCATGTCGATTCTAGTCAGCACTGCTGTTATCCCCCCGTTTTTTTTTTTGGCATCCAACAATGGCCCGTCCTAGAACATCGGTCTCCCTTTTCGCCACCAAACGCTCTTCCTTGGTCGGGTCGTAGGCATCGTCGCCGTCGAAAGTTGTGGTGTGTTGGTCGCCATCATGGTTCCACTTGGTTCCACGACCTGCTGTGGGTGTCGGAAATTGCGCCGTTACACGCAGAAAGCGCTTCACCGACTTCCTGCCAAATGAGAGAATGCCAGATCTAGCTGCTCACCCGGGAGCTTGCTGGACTTGCTGGACAGATCGTGGCTTGAGGGGGCGAGGAGGGAGGGGGCAGGGGAATGAATGTATGCTCGAGCCACCCACCTTGTGCTTGACATTGTCCAGAGAATCTGGGGTGTCGACCGAGAAGCCGATGAGGATGACGTGCGCTTTCGAGTATGCCAAGGGCCGTAGCCGCTCGTAGTCCTCCTGGCCTGCCGTATCCCACAGCGCGAGCTGGACCGACTTGCCGTCCACCCTACAGTCGGTAACGTAGTTCTCGAACACTGTGGGTATCTGGGATTGGTTGAACAAGAGAATGTGAGGATGTAATTCTTCTCGTGGTCTGGGCGTTCGCCGGTGACGTGGGGGTCTGGGCCTGGGTTTGGGTTTGGTTGTCCTGCTGAGGATGGAGGGGGGGCCTCCTGGCCGTATCTGCAACTTACATAGTTCTGCAGCGGGAAAGGACATCAGTATCAGGTCGCATCATGCCCGGCGATCTCTGGCGATCCACGTTGCAGTTCCCAGCAGTCGCCTGGAAAAGAAGACACAATGGCAGGAAAGAGTAGGTAGACATACCTTGGGAAAGTAGCCGAGTGTGAAGACGCTGAGTAAACTCGTCTTCCCGCACGCTCCATCGCCAATGATCACCAGTTTCCTGCAGAGAGGGGTGTCAGGGTCGTCAGGGTCAGCAGCGCCTACAGAGCCGAAGCCCAATTGGGGGCGTCAGAAGAAAGCCAATTCCTCCCCAATGGCCTTGATAAATGACAGCGTACCTGCGGATCACATTCTGGTTACTTGAGTTCGCCATGGCCGGCCACCAGAAACACGAATGACGTCTCTCGTGTGTGTGGTCTTATCACCCGAGCCGGCACTGGCGGATAAGGCTGGGCTGGGCCGGGCTGGGAGGGCAGGCTGCTTCTTCACGGCAGGCAGGAGTGCGAAATAAAGTAGCGAGCAGGGCTCGGTCGGTCGAGACTCGAGAGCCTTGTCGATACGATAAACGATGAGTTATGATGCGTGTGATGAGGTATGAGGAAGGTACCTATGACGAAGGGGCGGATGAATGCTGCGTTTGTTCTGTTAGGATCGAGATCAATTTCCGTCCTGTGTCTGGGACCTCGAAAAGGGGGATGGGATTTCGTCGTGCCTGGGAGGTGTCGTCGGGAAAATGCGAGGCGATGGCAGGCGAGAAAACGAAATCTCTCGACCGAGGAAAATCAAGAAAACTAAAAGCAGAGAAAAAAAACAGAACAACAAAAATGAAATAATAGTAATAATAATAAAAATGTCACGCACCAGGGCGAGCAAGCGCGGTGCCGCCTGGGGAAATTTTGAAGAACCGGGCTCTGGGGCTGCCGACTTCCTGGTTGCTACTGCACGCTGGTGAGCTGCGCTGACTTTTCGCTGGTGCTTGCTTGATGTGGGGAGGGGTGCTGAGCTTGCTTTCACAGGCCTCCTCCTTGCTCGTAGTGGGCTGTCCTGTCTCGTTTCCCTCGACGGTGGTGCTTACATAACCAACAGCTGATGAGAATGGGGACTGATGGATGGTGGACCTGACATCAACCCCCCAAACTTTCCTCACGTAGGGGTTATCTGTTTGAGTTGGTCCGAGCCGTGCCTCCCGTTTGCCGTTCTCAGATGAGAGAATGGGACAATGGAAGCAGAACTAAACGCCAAAAATTGTGCAATGTTTTAAGTCCAACACGGAGGTCGGCGACGCGGGCAACAGTTGATGGCTGAAACGTTCTTTATTTCTCACAGGTTCACAAGTTCGACTCTGGATGCATGTTTCTCTTGGATAGCGGGGGAAGTGCTATGCCAAACCCTCGCAGAAGAACGAACGAACAGCTCGTGATGTGGCGGCAGGTCGTGCCATCAACTGTCTGATGCGTCGATAAATAGTATGTACAAAATCAAAATAAGAGACAGAGAACCGATCCGTGACCGCACGCGTCCGTGGACACAACACAGGTACACACAAACGACAGTGAATTATCTCATCGGTAGCTTCACCCGGACTGGGCCACCGCTACCACTATTGCTGCCACCGATACGATATCTCCAGTTCAGGGAGCTCCAGTTGGCGGCACGACCGAAACCCACCACCCCCATACCCGAGGCACGGCGCCAAAGTCCTACCTGCAGCAGCTGATTGCTCAGTTTACAGCGCCGAAAGCCCCAGAACGAGGCGGTGCATTTTCGTCCGTTCCTCGCCAGAGCCCTGGAATCGGGCCGCCGTACGCCGCTGGGCCTTTTTTTTTTCTCTTTCCCCTTCGCGGATGGTGTGTTTTCGGTCCTGCGTACGGCTGAAGAAATCCCTGCCAACCTGGACCCAACAGCAAAGGAGGAAGGACGAATAATTAGTTGTAGGGCTAGCAGGGGCGACTTGTAGGACTTCGTACTTCGACTACCGGACTGGGACACCTCCATGTTTGCTACGAAAGCTGTGAAGTATACAGACGTCTATATGGGGGCTTATACGGAGGGGATAGTCGCGGAAGGCGGCGGGGACGAAGACTTCTTCATCACGGCGGACCCGTCCCTCCACTCCGCCCTTCCAGCAACCATATCCCGTACTTGGATTGCAAAGGACGTCAATCTAGATTCAGGCTGGATGCGGCAATGTTGGAGCCGCTTATACTTCTGGGCTCTCTCGGGGTCTAGTAAAGGCCGAGCCCCTGGCCTTCCTTCGGCGTCCTGTTGTCGCTGACGTGGTCCGAACCCGATCCTGTCCAACGCCGTGGACGGATAGCTCGGGAGAGCTTGCTTTTGCCTGAGGTCGCCTTGGGTCAGTTTCCTGCAACCTACCCTACCAAGGAAGCATCTTGCAGTTTGATTCTCCCCGGAATCGGATACCTGCCTTGGGTCGCTGTGCTTCACTGCCTGCAGCTGCATGTGCACCAAACGCGCGCCACTGCCAACGCTAGCGGTCACTGCAGCTTGCATCGTGACACCTTGACGTCAATTGATTTGGTCGAGAGCCCCTGGTTGTTTGGGTAGTTATCTACGGAGTATCCAAGGTTATTTATAAGAGCAATGCTGGCCGGGTAGAGCTGATCAACGACATCATAGAGGAACAGCCAGCCAGACTAACCCATCCTTGGTCCGAGTTGCTGACGAGGAAGACAGGATCCCGTGATCCGCGCTCGTTTGTGCCGGTGGTTTGTGATGTATATTCCGTCTCGGGATTTCTGACCGAGGCCGCCTCCCAGCCGGCACCTTGATGAGGCCGCCTCTATCTTTTCGCCCCTGCATTTGTTATTGTTACTGAGCTCCGTCGTTGGCCCGGTTTGATGACCTGGCATGTAGGTGTATGTACTACGTATTCAAACATCAAAGGAAAGCTGCAGAGGCATCTCGACCTTACTTATCCTATACCCTAGTCGGTCTCGAAACCCATGTTGTTACGACCGGCCGCGCAACGTTGAAAGTCGTCAACCAACACTGGAAGTTAAAAAGTCACGGAAGAGATGAGGCGGGACAACAGGAGAGAAGCCCAAAAATTTTCGGAGGGATATCGCCATCAAAATTGCAGTCTTGCTGGTCGCAGGATCATCATACACCACAGAGGAAAGCGCAAAAAACGGGAATCAAAAGGCCACATTCAATGTAGCATGCCCTACAGTTGAGGCACCAATGAGATTGGACGGCCGAATTGGCCTTGAAGGTGGAATTTCAGCCTGAGGCAGAAGCAGCTCCGAGGGCACCTGACTGCCGCTCGTGGATAAGGGAGAGGTGGTCCCGCAATTTGGACTCCCCATTCGCCCGCTTCAGCTAAGGTCGTCAGGCTGTACCTTTTGTACTTGGGACCGTGCACGGGGTACCTGCCGGGAACTTGTCGATATTCCACCACCGAAAGACTGAGCAACGTCGGTTGAACAAAGTCAGGAATTGCAGGAATCCACCACTCGACTTGTTGAACAACCTCCCAAACAGCCAGGTGCTCTGCCAAAACCCCGTCGACCAGCGGACGATCATTTGCCCCTTCCATCGATCTCGCTGTCTGGAACAAACAAAGTAAGAAGAAGTCTTTCAGACCCCTCCGCGATTAAAAACGCACGCGCGACTCTTGAGGTGGCCACGACGGCCTGCCCGATCCTGCCCGCCCGCCACCACGATCATTCGGCTGTCCGATCAACGCTTCCCACGCCTTTGGCTCCCAACCCCGCCCGGAGGAGCGAGGGAACGCGGAGTCGACAAGCCACTGTTGCTGTGGCTCCTCCGTCGGTTGAAACTGGCTGACCATCAATGTGCTCTTGCTGCAATTTTAGCCCTTCGTTTGGCCGTGGGGTGGAAGCCGCTCGCGAGTCACGATTGCCCAACCCGGTCCCGGTCCCAATCCATGAGCTCGACACCGGCCAGTACCCGACGTCGTCGTGAGGATACACCGACCGAACCCGCAACGGAACGATGAAGGGCAACCACCAGCTGCAAACGGTCGCGTCCCAGCCCGCGGCTCTGGGGGCCTCCAAATATATCAATAAGGACGGGTCCAAATTCATAACCGTGCCCAAGGCCACAACATCTCTAGACGTGTCCCACCCGTCCCCAACCACCGCGTCCATGTCGTCGACACCAGCGAGCAAAAACCCGTCACTTCAGTTGGCTGCCGACCAAGAGGCTGGTGGCAGTGGAGCGCCACCAGTCAACCGAAAGAAGGCGAAGCGCCGGGCGAAGCAGGCTGCCAAAGCGGCTGCCGCGGCCGGAGTCGAGCACGCTAACGGACTCCCGAGTCCGGCAGCCTCGGCCAGCCAAGATTCGAAAACAGCTGCTGTGGGACCAGGTGCCGATTATAGCGACGACGAGCAGTCGTCGCAGCCGAGCCAGCACGCGCAAGCTAACGGCCATGCTGCCGGCCCACCAACAGCCAAGTCGAAAAAGAACAGCAAGAAGAAAGCCCGTAGCGAGGCTCCCCCGACCGGTCCCCAGGATCTCCACGATCCGCACTCGCAATCTAGCTCCCGCTCCCTCACTCGCGCCCCTTCGCCACCGCACCACCTCGACGCTCACAGTCACCATAACCACCACCATAGCCACCAGGACCGTCAGAGCCTCACACGTGCAACCAACGTCTCCAAGGAGAAAATATGGAACACGAGCTCCCAGGAAGAGCGCGAGCGGATCAAGGAGTTCTGGCTGGGTCTCGGCGAGGACGAGCGCAAGTCGCTCGTCAAGGTTGAGAAGGACGCGGTGCTGAAGAAAATGAAGGAGCAGCAAAAGCATACTTGCAGCTGCACCGTCTGCGGCCGCAAGCGCACAGCCATCGAGGAAGAGTTGGAAGGGCTTTACGATGCGTACTATGAGGAGCTCGAGTCATTTGCCAACCAGCCCAACCACCATGGCGAGGCGCCGCCCATGCTGGGACCGTCGCGGCACTTCGGATCCAGCTACGCGCCCCAGGTTAGCTACCCATCCTTGCAGCAACCGTCCCGCGGCCGCATCGTCGAGCACGTGGCGGACGACGAGGACGAAGAAGGCGAGGAGGAGTACAGCGAGGACGACTTGGACGAAGAGGAAGACTTCAGCGATGACGAGGAGCCAGAGGATATGCACCACCATGGCGACCACCGCACCCACAACCACCACCACCATCACCACCATCACCACCCAACGGATCCACAAGGGGACTTCTTCAACTTCGGCAACTCTCTCACTGTCCAGGGTACGCGGTTCTCCGAGTCTTTGAATTCCCTGCCTCCGTATGCCAAGAGCTACATGGAGCAAGTCCTGAAGTACGTGTTCCGGCGCGATGTTGACCCTTCTCTAGGTGGCATCCTCACTGTCGCCGACGACCTGCTCAAGAACGACGGCAAGAAATTCATCGAGATGATGGAGCAATTGGCCGAGCGCCGCATGGCGCGAGAGGAGGATGCCAAGGACACCTTCTCCCGGAGCTATGCCCACAACAACAGCCTCAATGGCGCCGGCACAACCGCGAGCCTGCCCCAAACAACCGCATCATCAACCTCCAATCCCAACAGCAGTAGCAATAGCGGACACAACTATGCTGCCCACAACTACCCGCCCCCACCACCGGCTCCCGAGGATGAGGACGAGTACGAAGACGAGGAGGATGAGGACTATGACAGTCAGGAGGAGTACGACGAAGAAGAGGTACATAATGCTCCTTCAGGTTACCATCCCTGCCATTGCACCTGCCATGACGGCTACCACGGTCAGGCCGAAGCCAGCACCGCCGCCGGTGCAGCTGTCGGCTTGGCTGATCAGGGTCAGGGTCAGGGTCAGGTCCGGCAATATCCTCATCAGCATCCAGCTCAGAAGGAGTCACAAGCTAAGCAGCCTCGACACCAGCAGGACACGATGACCGAAGAGCAGCGCATGGAGGAGGGTCGGCGCATGTTCCAGATATTTGCCGCGCGAATGTTCGAGCAACGCGTGCTCACCGCTTACCGAGAGAAGGTAGCCCGGGAGCGTCAGGACCAACTACTCGCGGAGATCCAGGCAGAGGAGGCCGTTAACGATGAGAAGAAGGCGAAGAAAGCAAAGGAGGCCGAGAAGCGCAAGAACAAGAAACAGCAGCAGAAGCAGGCCCAAGCTGAAGAGAAGCAGCGTCGGGAGGAGCAAAGGGCGGCCGACGAGGCCGAGCGGCTCGCCCAGGAACAACAGCGACAGGAGGAGGCTCGCCAAAAGGCCGAGGAACGCCGGAAGAAGAAGGAGTCTCAGAAGAAGGCTGAAGAGGAGGAGAAACAGCGGAAGGAGGCAGAGAGGCAACGCCGAGCCCAGGAGGCCAGAGACCAACAGGCTGAGCAGACCCGCAAGGCCCGTGAAGCCAAGGAGCAACAGGCCGAACAGGCTCGCAAGGCCCGCGAGGCTAAAGAGCGCGAGAAGAAGGCCAAGGAGGAGGCCAGGCAGCGGGAGAAGACTGCCCGCGAGCAGAAGGAGCGGGAGAAGGCGGCCCGGGAGCTGAAGGAGCGCGAGGCGAGAGAGAGGGACCGGTTGGACAAGGAAGCCAAGGCGAAAGCGGAGAAGGAGGCCCGTGATAAGCAGAAAAGAGAGGAGCGGGCGGCACAGAAAGCGGCTGCGCTGGCCAGCTCTGCACCCCCTGCTGCACCGGTGCCCATTACGCTTGTCAAGCGGCCTTCGCCTCATCCCAGCACGATCCCCGCACTACCGCAGAACCCGCAATCGAGCATGGCCTCGCCTCAAATCCCCGTCGCGACCCCGGTCATACCCAAGGTACCCACACCCATGCGACCGAGACAACCATCGCAACAGGAACACAGCGCCAATGTCAATGCCAGTAACACTACGAGCTCGGCTGCGGCGGCTACGGCGGTCCCTATGGCTCCTCAGTCCGGCCGGACCGCGAGCCAGTCCAGCCATCCGCACAGCTCGAATCGCACCCCTGAAGCAGCTACGCCAGCGCACACGAGCCCTGGACCAATCGGCCCACCGAGCAAGACTAGCAGTAGCCAGGGTCGGTCAGTTCACTCGCAAGCGACGTCACCACTAAGCTCATCGATACGACCAGCGATGCTCCCCCACGGTGTGGGCAGCCAGCCTTTCCCCCTGCCCCCGCTCGGCGGCCTAAACTTTGGGCCGCCGCCTGGTATGCCTAACATGCCGGCGCCTCCCGGATTCCCCGCCCGTATGCCCAACGACCCAATGTTCCCCACGCCGGTAACGACGTCGTATCGAGCTCCAGGCCCCCCTCTGCAGCAAGCACCGCTGGGCCTAGGCATGCCGATTCCCCACATGAACGCGCCCGCCAACCGCGGCTTTGCCACCGTACCACCTCCTGGATTCTCACAGACTCCCGAGCTTCCGAGCATCAGCACCTTCGTCGGAAGCCTGCCGAAGGAGGGCAGTGTGCACCACACACACTCCCGCCAGGCGTCAGCCGGCTTCGACTCCCCATCGTCGTCCACCGCCGGAGGCCCCATCGCCCGCCCCACGCCGATTGGTCGGCCAGGTAGTGTGGTGCACGGCCAGCGTACGGCGTCGGCGGGCTCCCCGCAGGCGGCGTGGAACAGCGTGGATACCGAGGACTTCAGTAGTGCACCGCATCTCGGCTCCAGCGCCCTGCTGGATGACGACGAGCCCCTGCAGGACTTCGGCAGCGCGCCTCGGCGTCCAGGACCACCAGGCGGCCCGGCTTCCAGCGCTGCTCGAGGCTTCCCTCCCGTGGTACAGGGACCCTTCGGGATGGACCCAACCGGCACCTTCGGCGGCTCGCAGCTCTGGGGCCCGCCTCCGCCCCCCCAACAGTTCGGCGGCGGCCTCGGAGCCCACGGCCAGTTCGGCGGCGGACCCGCCCCTCCACCAGGCTTCGGACCTCCTGCCCCCACGCCGTGGGGCGCTCCGGCCTCCAGCACCGGACCTGTCGTCGGCTTCGGACCGCCGGGCCTCAGCCGCCCGAGCCCCAGCCGCTTCGTGCAGGTGCGCCTGCTGTTGTGCCGCGCGTGTCAGGAGGGCTCTGAGATGCTCAACAAAGCCGAGCCGGCGGAGAAGCAGACCAGCGGTGCTAACAGCACAGCTGGCGACGCCGCCCCCGCTGATCCAGACGATGACGAGGCACGCTTCGTACCCATCGACTTGGTCAAGGAGCGGATCGACAGGCTGGGTGGGCCCAGCGACCTGAGGGTCGAGGAGCTGGTCGACATGTGCGAGACGGAGGGCAACCCGTCCAACGGCGGCGGCAGCTTCGACGTGCGCCAGACGGGCCCCAACGCTGGCACCATGGACAACGACACCGCCGCTCGCACCGCCCAGTTGAGCGTCCGTTGGACGCCCGGCAGCGGTGTCGGCGGCGTCGGCGGCGTTGGCAGTCTGCGCCAGCGCGCGCTCGGCGCCCCTGGCGAGATCGGCAGCCCCGTCATCGGAGCGGGAGCGCCTGTCGGCTGGGGCGGGAAGTGAGGTGGTGGATTCCGCCCTTCCGAGAAGCCTCCTCGTCAAGGATGTTGATACGAATGAGTCCTGTAACGAATGACCTGCTGTGTCGAAGTTCATCCCCTGCTACGTCTCTCTACTCTCGCACGCTCACATCCCCCCTTCTTGTTTTCTTTGTGTGAGTGTCTCTATCGCGGTGCTTTTCGCTGTTCTGGGCCCTACCGCCACCCCTCTTTCTCTCTTCGTGCGGGATCTTCCCACACTCCTGGCTGTCCCTGCTTGCTTGCTTGTTCGTACCACACTGTCCAGTGCTGCCAAGGAAGTCGCTTATCCCACCTTTCTTCCCCTTTTACCTCTCGTGCGCTATCCTTTCTTCTTCCCTGCCTACGTGCCCTCAAGGTGCACTATATAAGAGGTGGAAAGAAACCTCATTGGTCAAACTCGAGGTGTAACGGAGGGTGGATCACAAACAACTAGCAAATTTTGGGAAATGGATGGATGCATGGAACTACAACGGCATTACCGGGTGGGATTGGTTACTTACCTAAGTCGGCTTTTCAGGGACACAGGCATGGATGGGCCATGAGCATTGGGATGCGATGTTGGTTGGCCGTCGAAGGGATGGAGGATTTTGGTGGCCATAGCAGGCAGGACGAGGTGAATCTTCACCCTGTCTTCGCCGCCTGTTCAGAGGCGGCTTTGTTCTTATTGCTGCTCTTTCCCGTCTTTGTTTTTCGTCCTCTTTCTTTTCTCTTTCTTTCCTCTCAACACTTAAATCCTACCAGTCAGTGCCCCGCGTGTGTGCATACTATTGTAGCATCAAAAGACACCGTTGATTTGTCTCCCCCCTTTTCATCCGTGACGATGCTGCACGCGCTTCTTCTGTCGTTCAGTTGAGAGCATAACAAACCAAGGTAAGGTCGAGCCATCCCAGGTGTTTAGAAGGATTTCGGCTGAGACCATCCCGACCTGACGTCAGTAAGGGTCTCGGCGCCAAATCAAAGAAGGGTAGCCTCTGCCACCGGAAAGCGAACGCAATCCGACGATGTCTCTGCATTGAACACCGTCAAACAACACTCCTTCAAACCAAAAGCACTGAATCTTTACCACTTGCAAAAGGTGGAGGATGAAGGCGTTGCGTTCAATGGTGGAATTTGATTTTTTCCGGAGATGTATCTGCCATGTCTCAATCTGCTGTAGGCCGTTCCCACGAGGAATACGAAAGTCCCAATTACACCGTATGGATGATGGTATGTAGTACTTAGAAAAAGAGATGAAAAGGAAGAATAGAAACAAGGCGAAAAGAATAAAACGCAAGAAACAGTTTGAAATACAGGCTCGACGCCATAGAACACCAGGGAAAAACCCTAACCTTCAACTCAAAGTCGACTCTCCGAACTCCCCGTGCGCACCCTCTCATCATCACACTACAATCACACAACGGCCAAGATACACATACAATCTTCACTCAATAAGGATGCTCAATCTCACTCCGTAGTGGCCCCAGTTACCACAGGGCCTTCAGAATAGGAAGGTGCTGCTTCTTCTTCTTCCTCTTCGTCAACGCAGTGCCGCGAGTAATAACCCGGCGGAGAAGGAGAAGGAGCTGAGCAGGTCTCTAACAGCAGCAACACCCGCGCAGGAGCGGAAGGATCCTACATCCGCCCATGCGGGTCCCCGAACGGGTCTGGCTGGCCAATGCCGTACTGCTGTTGCTGCTGCGGCTGCTGGATGACGCCGACGTTGCTGGCGCCCAGGTACCCCCCCTGCTGCAGCTGTCCGCCCGAGTAGCCCATGGGAGCCGAGGGCGGCATCAGCGGCTGGCTCACGTCGCTCGTGCCGCTGACGGACCGCACGTTGACGCTCGGCCGCTTCTTCTGCAGTAGGGCGGCGGTCTTAGCCTCCTTGGCGATGGCGGCCGCCTCGGCGGCGCGCTCGAGCTTGCGCTGCTGGTTGCGGTCGCGCAGGCAGAAGAAGCAGACGGACGCAAAAGACACGAGCGCGGCGGCGCCGAAGGCGATCGTCACCACCACGCCGGCGGTCGTGAACTCGTTCTGGATGCGCATGCAGATCGGCAGACCCTGGCTGTCGGTCATGCAGCGGAGGCCGGTGGCGCAGACGAGGAAGGAGGTCGTCGTGGAGAAGCATGCGAGGGTCTCCTTGCCGGCGTTGGGGCCGGTGGACTGGACGGGGCAGAATGTGGTGAGGACGGTGGTGGGCGTGTGGCAGACGAGGGGGCCGGTGGTGGTCGATGAGGGGCCGGTGGTGGTCGCGGCGCGGGTCGATGGTGGTGTTGTGGTCACGCCGACGACGGTGGTCGACTCGGGGGCCGCGTCGGTGGTGGGCGCGTCGGTGGTGGTGTCGTCCTGCTGCGTCTGCGTCTGCTGCTGCTGCGTCGTGGTCTGCTGCCGCGGCTGGGTGGTGGTGCGCTGGGCCGGGGTCGTCGTCTGCTGCTGGCGCTTCTGCGACGTGGAGGTCTGCTTGTCGGTGGCGTCGTCCTGCCGCCGCCGCAGGTCCGCCATGTCGGCCTTGTCGCCGCGCTCGTCGCACCGGCGCACCGTCCACTCAGCCTCGATGGCCGCCTCCGAGGCCGTGCAGCCCGCGTTGGTGAAGCACACCTCGAGGTCCGACGCGTCCAGGCCCTTCGCGGCCCGGAGGAGGTAGTGCGTCACGTCGTCGAGCCCCAGCGGCGGCTGCTGCTTGGGGTTCGTGAAGCAGTAGGCCAGACTGCCCTTGTCACCGCACGCCGAGAGCTCCGCAAGCTCGTGGGACCGCTCGGCGATGCATCGCGCCCTCTTGCTCGGGTCGATCGCGTTGGCGGCGAAGGAGAAGCCGTCGAAAAGGCTCGCGGCGGCTGACGGTGCGAGGAGGAATGTGCAGATGATTGTCGCGGCGGCTGGCCGCCTCCTCGCCGAGAAGAATGATTTCGCTCCTCTTTGTGGTTCCATCTTTTCCTTTTTTTTCGCCAATTATTGCTTACAAACACCTGCGTAACAATGGTGCGTTCGTTCTGGTAGAGTGGGCGGCGGGCTCGTGTCGTAAACCGCCGTATTTTCCCTTTCCAAAGGATTCCTTGCGACTCGGATCGATCGACAGGGCGGCGAAAAGCTGTCAACCTGTCGTTTTTTTCTTGCGAACCGGAAGACTGGATCCCCCTCGTATTAAGCTTAATAGGAGCGAGTGGCTGTGAATCAGGGTCCCTTTCTATCGTTCCTGCCTCCTTAGAAAGGGATAAAAAAGAATGGACTTCAGTTCGACTCTTGGGAGTAAAATAGAAGAGAAATTTTGTCCGTCAACGACGCCCAAGCAGAAGAACAGAGGAAAATAAGATTGATGGAGGAAGAAGGTTCAGACGACACGGCCGAAGAAATGAAGAAAAAAAGGATGGGCTTCAACGGAAGTGAGAAAGAGGACCCTGGGCTGGGGGGCTGAATGGTTTTTCTTCTGTGCTCATTTCCGCTGCGCGTGGCAGCACGCTTTCTCGCTTTCTCTCACACTCCTTGCTCGCACAGACAACCCTTGACAGGCGTCCTTTTTTCCCCCTTCCCGTCGAGCACCGCCTCATTTTCCCTACCCCTCTGGCGGCCTGTCTGGGCTGCGGCGAATGGAAAGGCGCTGGGGCGGACCCTGACGATAGCGCATCTGGTGCTTATTTTAGCCTAGTGTGAGGCTTCTTCGGGGAGGGACCATCGAGCTGGGCTCCTGGGCCAAGCTAACGATATGTGTGTCCCTCCCCTATTCTGAGCGTGTATCCTGAGTACCTCCACCTCCATGAGGCGAGCCTTCCATCTGCCTGCTCTGCATTCAAACAATTCTCAAATCTTTCACAGGCAAAGCAAACACTCTTTGGATATGCCGACCAGACGCAAAGATCGATTATACCCCGTGACTGCCTCCATCGTCAAACAGTGAGACGCGGGCTCGCTAAGATCCGTCTGCCAGCAGAGCAGAGCCGATCGCTGTACTGCAAGAAGTTGTACAACTCGCCTGGGGGATTCTGCTGGCTGGCTGTTATACTGTAACCATCATCCGCCCCTCATCATCTGTGGCTTGCTTGCCTTCTCCTTCCCCAGTGCCTCACATCAGCAGCAACGGATACACAATATGCGATGCAGTTCTCCATGCCACTCACTTTGGGATAGAGTGCGGGATTGCCTGGCTGACTGGCCTTGAAGGATTTGTGCCAGTGGAACCACAGTCGCCACTGCCATTTGACTCGACGAGGGACGAGGATGAGGGACAGAGTGGAGGAGGCACACAACACAATGCAATGTCTCATGCCCAGCCGGGCACCGGGTTCAGAATCAATCGATCCGTCACCCATATTCCAGAGCAGAGGGCAGAGAGCAATCAAAAAAGCTGAGAGCTGAACGACTGATTCTCATTGGGCCATCAAGAGCTGAGACACCCTGGCAGCCAATGGGCGCCCTGGTCGTGGTCCGAAGGCTTGCATGAAGCTGAAATCCTCGACCAAAAGGGGTAAAGGGCGAGTTGGCTCCAGGAGGGAGGGAGAAAGGGAAACCGCCACCATCGACCGCCACAGGCCAGTAAAGACAAGTCCAGGCTTCGACCAGATTGTGGGGTTATCTGTCTTCCTCTCACAGGCAGCAGGACTAGTTGGAGGAGCTAGCCGTGTGAAGACTGGGCGACTGGACTCTGGAGTCCGATATCTCGAGAGTTCTTTCGCCGTGGCGAAAGCTCGAGGGCTAATGATCCAGATGTTGGACAGAGGAAAAGAAAAACCGTTGGCACCTGCGTCTGGAGAAAATGGACCCACAGCAGAAGCGACGCTAGCGACCCTGCCCGCTTATACTCTCCGCTGAGCCATCCCCGCTTGCCAAATCTGGTAAGTTGTTCGACGCAGGGATGAAGGGACGAAAAGTTCTTGGCGGTGGTGTTCTGGAAGCCTGAAGCTTCAGGATAGAGAAATGGCACCAAGGATTTGAAGAGCATGATTCTTTTTGAGAATGTCCGAGATCTTGGGTCCGATCTTTCGGGATCGTGAGAATATCCATCACGAATGACTGTATTTTTTTGCCTATCCCTTTGAAATGGTGAATCCGTTGAATCTCACCTTATTGTTCTAACCCGATTCAACTTTTGGAATATTGATCACTGGCTTGACAGTTCAGCCCTCTCTATGGAGCATCTCTCTTCCCACATTTTCAATCCGCTGGTCAGCCCCTCTCAGCTCTCATCTTCCCTTCAATGGCCCATGCCGGGAAGGACGAAGCCGGGAGGAGGAGGGCCAAAAACCTGAGCCGAGGCGGCCTGCATGGCCATGGCAGCGGTGAGGAACAGCTGCGGGCCAATGCTGACGCGAGACACGCCCAGCTCCGCCAGATCCGTCACCGCCAGGGGCTTCGGCTTCGTCGCTACGGCATTCTCACTCTCATCACCAGGCTTGACCAAGCGCAACGCCATGTTGACCTTCCCATCCAGCTCCCTCACGACCTTCGCCGTCTCCTCCCTCGTGAAATCCCGCATCCCCTCCGGCATGATGTAAGCCGTCGTGGCGCCCGCGTCCAGCAGCAGCCTCGCGCGCCGGATCGCCTCGTCGAGCGAGCCCTTCCCCTTTAGGAACACGTCGCTGCGGGCGTTGACCACGAAGTCGGGGACCCCCGCCGCCGCCGCGGCCTCGAGAGCGCGCCTGACGCGATCGACGGCCGAGTCCTCGTCCAGGATCGCGGACGTCTGGCGGTCCGAGTCCTCGATGTTGGCGCCCACGGCGCCCATGCCGATGACGGCCGCGACGGCCTCCTCGAGCCGGTCGCCGTACCCGTCCTGCAGGTCGACCGTGAGCGGCTTGCCGGTGGCGCGCGCGACGGCCGCGATGCGCGCGACGGCCCGCAGGGTCGTCTCGAGCGTCAGCTCGGGGTCCTTGGTGCCGTTGACGAGCGCGATCGAGTAGCTCGCCGTCGCTAGCGCGTTGCAGCCGGGCAGGGAGGCCACGAGGGCCGCGCTCGCGGCGTCGTGCACGTTCGAGAGCAGCAGCGGCTTGCCTGGTACGTGCAGCGCTTTGAAGGCCTGCGCTTCGGCGTTCGTGGCTTTCATCATGGATACGATTGTTGACGCGCCTTGTTGTGCTACTTCGGCTCGAGTGTGCTGGTGTTGATTCGGCTCTGTGAGGAGCGACAAGTGTCTCCGCGAGCGTGGGGTTGTACAGAGTGTGCTAGTCGTGATGGCAAAATGCTTCGATGCTCTCGTTAGGAGAGGCGAGAAGCGACGATATGTGATGGTGAGTGGTGCTGCCATGAATGGTCCAGTTTTCCTAAGCTCCTAACTACCTAGATTCGACGACCGAAGCCGGTCGGGCGCCCCCTCAATTTATACATCGGTACACTTCATGACATGAATAGGAGGCGGAAAGAGCTCTTCGAACCGGAGTTCCTGACCTTTTGCCTGCTCTGGTTGCACACAGGCGGCTGAGTAGGTATCTAAGTATCTATCCGGTTTCTTACCGCTCTTCGCGGATGGACTATGGCTCCGTCCCCAGTATTGCCCCTGATCATGGATTAACGAGATGGCGAAAGCGTGTGATGCCGTGGAGAGAAGAGGAGCGCATGCGGGGATCATCGCTCAGTCAGTCGGATACATGAACCGCCCGCGGGAGCGGGGTGACTTGCCAAAGCTTGGCTGCATATTGAGTTAATGATACCATTCGCTGAGACATCGACCTTTTGCCAAATCGGGCATCCAGGCGCACCCCTTACGACACTGAACTTCAACGCCTCAACATCCAGTGGATGCTGCTAGGGACATATACTACCGCTAAGTCATAAAGCCGCCCATAGAACCTATGGCCTGCCCGGTTTATACGTCTTGCCTCCGTTTCTCTGAGATACAAGACAGTGCGGATTTGGAAACAAGCAATGATTGTGTAAAAGCCGGTTAGGCTTTGTGATAATATACAATGCCTTATTCCTTTTTACCTCTTGTGTATCGAGGATTTGACCTTGCATCCTTTATTCCTCCAACTCTGAACTGTCTAGTCATTGTCCCCTCTCCTGTAGCAGTGAGTGCTTAATTCCGTCTCCGTCTCCGTCTCCGAGCCTTCATCCCCATCCTAGAGAGTGTTGATGTAATGCCGAAGGGATGCATATCCTCCGAACCTCCTTAAGCGAACGAACTCCATCACAATGCGAACGGGTGGGAGGGGACGGTTGTTGTGTCCGGACGATTACTTGGTGTGCGTCTGTGTAAGGCTGTTGTTAATACTGAACATGACAGCACACAAGCCGGCGGGGCAGATCGGAGCTTACCGGGCAGTTGTCGCAGGAGCAGTCAGAGCCGCAGGAGCAGACCTTGGTCGCAGAGCATCCGCAGCTACCCATCTTGGCGAAAGGGTTGTTGATCTTTGATGATGTGTTGAAGTGAACAAGATATTTGCAGTGGTTTTGATTGGTGGTACGATGTTGAAAGGTTTGTGTGCAGATATGGGTGATGCTGCCGTACACCACAGTATTCTTCAGAGGAGAATGAAGGCTCCTTTATATATCACGACCAGCACCGTAGCCGTCGGAATTGCCTTCGCCCATCCGACACTTCTGGACGTCTCGAGAAGCGGAGGTGATGACGATGACCCTATGAAAGGGTAGCTTCTGATTTCACGGACAGGTTAAGACGGCGTCGTTCCCCGGACTAAGAGCCACTCAAGACGGTCATCGATCGGTTCCTCGGACAGGGTCTCCCTAGCCTATCCGCGGTGTTGCCAACCTTCACAACGCCCGGTCTGCATCTCGGATAGGCTGTTGATATATCTGCTTCCTGGCTGCTGGGAGCTCAGACCCGTTTCAAGCACACAAGTGAAAGCTTATCCGATCCTAATGACAGTGGCGGCGGGTTTGCCGCCACCAGGAAGCCCAAGCTCTCTCCCCCTCCCCTTCCCCTCCCACCATCCCTGTTGCCAACATGTTTCCAAAAAAAAAAAAAAGATCGGATTGCGTTCTTTGTGCGTGAATCTGATCAGTCCGGGGGGAAACGCTTGGACTGCGCCTCTTGTGCGTGGATCGGAGACGACATGCTTGGAATCATGTCGAGCTTTTGGGGACAAGCCAGAACCTGACTAGGAGACATAGTATGTCGGCTGTTACGTCATTTCAGTTTCTTAGGATCATATGCTTCTGAGTCGATAGTCAACGCTATTATTCCCTTGGGCATGTCGAGCCGGACGGGAAAACCGGGATGTGTCCCGAGTAGCACGCACACGCCTTCCGGACGTCCTGCGTCATCATGAACGGCGCCCGACCTACTGCGAGGGGGATAGGTTAGCTGTTTGGGTGGGCCCGACCCTGCAGCGTGCAAGGCTGTTCCTACTACTTTGGTTCAGTAGTGAATGCCAATTCCATCGAGCTCCTGCTTGTCCGAGTCGCCCCGACGAAGGTCGCTATGATAGCTGTGATGGCTGTGGTGCAAGCGTGAAGCTCTTTTACTGCGCTGTTAAGGACTGCGGAAGCTTCACCAGATAGTGCATGTGCATATTCCAACGCCGTCGACTGGCCGCCTCCGGATATGCTCAGATACGGGAACGGCCGCAATCCCGCCATCGGGTAGCCCCAGGCACTAGGACATGTGGCTGCGAGTCCGGCATGGTCAACTCGGCAGTTTCTAATGTCGTCAATGGCTCGTTCGGTGTCCACAACGAGGCAACCGCACGCGAAGATCGGCTCCGAAGCAAAAATCCATGTCTATTAACGTTGCGATCCGTGTTGGATGGCATCCAGTAGTTCCTAACCCAGGAGGACACTTGCAGCCCTGTAGCCCCCCGTATATACCTATGTAAACCCGTAGTTTTTCGTTTTGCGTTGAAAGTAGCGTCTGAAAACAGTCGTATGAAGACATACCAAGAATGTGTGTGTGCATGAAAGACCAAGGCCGACGTCGTCCAGGAACGCCATCCAGGAGGCCATTGTCGCCTCTAGAAAATCCTGGCAGCTTTCATGCCTCTCGGCATACCTGTCTTCCTGCCTTCCTCTTTTCGAAACCCGGTGCCCAAAAAGTTGATCACAATTCTATCGCAAAAAAATAATACAGACAAAAGCGAGTGCGTGTGTTTGTGTGTTGGGATAAGAGAATGACGCGGTCTTAATCATCCCACTCCTCGTCTAGTTGGTCGATAAGTCGATTCTCGTCGTCTCGGTTCCGGCCTCGGCCGTTCGGAGAGGACGACAAGGTCCGGTAGCCCCGCCTCCCAGGGATGCAGCGGGTACATGATGATGTAAGGATGATGAACCAGTCCTGCAGTCATGAGTAACATATGGTTAGCATCCAAACCCTGGAGAAGAGTGCCGTATGGGGATATTACTCGACAATAAATAGTCCAGCGGAAACCTACGCTGATGAAGCCCCAGATGCCCGCCCAGAGGCTGTAGTTGGGCAACTGGCGCCAGCCCCTGGCGTGCGCGACGGTGCGCTGGTAGAAGATGCCGCCGATGACGTAGACCAGGATGGCGATGCCGAGGATGATAGCGAAGACCCCGCCTGGTCCGACACTACCGGGCTTGTGAGGCTCGACGCCGGCGCAGGCGTGCGACGACCGCACCTCGAAGAAGTAGGCGCACTCGTCCGGCGTGCTGCCCACGAACGTCACGGCCGCCGGCGCGCCCATCATGTCGTGGTCGCAGTGGAACGAGAAGGTCGCCGACTTGCGCCGCCGGTCGTCCTTCGACTTGGCCCTCTCCATCGCCGCCAGCTTGGCCTCCTCCTCGTCGTCGTAGTCTTCGTACTTGTAGGACGCCCCCGTGTGCACCGAGCCGCGCTTGTCTTTGAGCTTCGCGTCGTCTCCGCACGGCGACCCTCCTGTGTACTGTAGGGAGATCCTAGGTCCTCGGGGCTTAATGACGCCAGATTCTTGCCTGTACGGGATGGGAGGTTGGGTTGACATCCGTGTCAGCCATTAGCAAGCCGCAAGGGAAGAGACAAGTATGCAACAGCTTGCAGAACATACCCCAGAGAGTAGGTTTTCCCGTCCAGCTCATAGTAGGCGCTGATATTCCTCAAGTTCTCCTTCTCCACACCAACGGCCTCTTTGGGCGGCTTGAGAACTGGCGCACAAATGTTTAGGGTGAAGTTTGAAGGGAAGTCGAATCCCTTCGCGAGGTAGTCTACCGCTGGTACGCCATGTTTTGGTTTCGCTCCTTCCTCCACTGCGACGGCGATGTCCCTCCGGAGGTCATAGAAGCCGTTGGTCGAAGTCGCTGTACACGCCTCGGCTGTGGCCGTCGGCGTCTCTTCCGCAGCAGGTGCCCTTGCGAGCGCGACCTCTGCGAGGCCTGCCGCCAGCAGCAGCGCGATCGCAGGCAATCTCCTTAGGAGCCACATGATGGGGCGGATGGATACTATAGTCGATGGAATCGTTGGAATCGTTGGAGGCGCAAAAAGTGAGCGTTGGGTGCCTCGGGTCTTGGGACTGTCAGAGCAGCTTGATTCGAAATCGTTGGCAGCGCCCACGATGGGCGCTAATACGGCTGGTATCGAAGGGTTACCATCAAACGAGAGAGGCCTGTTGCGATGGTATGGACGGTTGTACAAAAGAATCTTGCATATGTGGTCAGATATGTGCAAAACTTGCGCGTCAAAAGGATGATGATGACTTCGAACAAAGGGGCCAAGGATGCGGAACTGGCTGGCCCGCCACGGAGGCCCGGACAAATTTGAGTCCGCTCATTCGTCAGCCACAAGGATGGTGGCGCCTGGTGGCGCCATTGGCGATTGGCCAGCCCTGCGGCCTGGGGAGTTACATAATCGAGTTCCTCCAATCAAGCCCTGTGTTTTATTTCCCGAGCTGGACGATGCGAGGTTGTAACTTCGTCGAGCCATAATACCAAATTTTCTCGAGGATATTCTGGCCTCAGCATTCAGGACAGCCACTTACGACGATAGTGACGTGGATTCCCGCTGTTTCCGGCCGGTGCTAATGTTTCAAGCCCGGGCGGCGCTTATCTTCAAGGTGTGCGGCTCTGGGTCCCCGACAAGGCCTTTTCAGTCATCCAGCACCCACAGCCCCTTGCGCGGCCGCGCTCTGTAATTCCATCACATCTACGATTTGTGGCTGTTATACAACGAAGAAGCTTCAGATATACTCCCATGTACGCACATGCACATAATCTGTTCCCAGCAGTTCCGATAGGCAGAAACCCACCTCCTGCACACTAGAAACACGAGCCTGCTTCGGTACGGGAAAGCAAAGAAATCGCTTTCCGAGTCTGAGTCCGATGGGGCCCGACCCGTTCGGAAGCCCGCTTCAGCATATTTGGTTGATTCGGCCCCCCCTTCGCTGGCTGGTCGGTATCTCAGAGTGAGATCTCGTTGGACTCGAGTCGGGCTTCTCCGGGCCCTTCCCCGCTTGGGAACACTCTCCTTGGCATCTTGACCAGACCATCATGACCCTCGTGGCTCTGCACTGCAGCATGTTGCGACTCTTCCCCATCATCTAATGACTTCCCACAATTCAACTGGCCCGAGGAATGTCCGTCGCCGGGCCCAACCTCATGGGAAGCCCGAGTCTCGGCCATGACGGGAGGCCGGGCCGGGGAACAACGTTGCGTGAGGGGAGAGGGGAGGTGAGGAGAGAGGTGGAGGGGGGAGTATGGATGCCGACTTAGCGCATGCTCATGATGTGGGCGCATTTTGATGATCCAGCTTCCTAAACAGGCTGCGCGGCTTCTTGATGATTTGTGGTGATGAGATTTTAGTAGCGCACACAGCTCGGGTGCCACCTCGCGAGTTGTGGCACCTCTTGAGAAACGATAGAGAAGAGTGGAAATCACAACATGATGTCTTGATGCTCGGTGAGATTTTCGGCTCCACGTCTTTTCCCCGCCTCCGCGTGTAGTCCGGGGTAGCACCGGCGATGGCTAGCTCTGGACGCGGATGATGCGGGGAAAAGGGTGCGTGCTATTCTCGACGAACTTTTAATCCTTACCGCTCTCCAGCTTTTTGAACGAATCTCTTCTATTTGTTCAGCAATGGTTCGGCTTGCAAAGCAGAAAGATGAACAACTCACTTCCCTTCCGGAGACAGCATTCAGAAGAACGGAAATGGTGAAAAGGAAGGAGACCAAAACAGAGGATTTCGCACGGAACCTGGCCCCAACGAATTTGGCAGGTGAGGCAGAACGGAACATGCAATTCATATAGTCGAAATGAGGCGTGAGCGGCAGGCTTGCCAAGCTCGCATTGGCGAATAGCAAGTGCCGAGTGTGTGCCGTCTTGGAGCGATCCATGGATTAATTCCGATCGACGTCCGATGCGGCTTGTTCTCAGACTCTTCGACCTGTACAAATAGGTACAACTTCCGAAC